>VWZK01011773.1:363654-551029 GCA_013396935.1 Baryphthengus martii | reverse complement strand
GGGGGGGGAAAGGGACAACTCAGATGTTCTTTGCTTTACAGAGAACTTTTCATCAACATTGCTCGGCATCAGGCGGAAATCATCCAGCTTGAGTTCAGTTCAGGCTGTAGCCTGAAGGCCACAGTCTTTATGTATCTTTTTGCCGGTTTAAGCTGCCTTGTCCTCCAGGAATTATGTCAAAATAAATTCAAATGATCTTACGTCCTGAATTATGAAAGTAGAATGTGAAGGAACTTCCTAATTTTCCTTGCAGGAAAACCTGATTGGAAGTGTTTTAATGACTTGACCAAATATAAATAAGCACTTAACTCCATCAGCCTGTTCCTTGGGGGTAAATATCAGGCCTGATTTTTTCCTACACAGGTTCATGAATATAACTCCACCTTAATCCTGGTTTATGTTGGTGTGAATGTGGGAAGTGAATCAAGCACTATGTGTTTTATTTGTAAAGTGTCTTGAAAGGTGACCTTGGGAGGGTTAGACAACAGGCCGTAGCGAAGCAGATCCTCCGATTCCAAGATTGCTTCTCCAACCATTGGGAAAGCTGCACCTGTCATGCTCCATCTTGGCAGTTTGTTTTGACCTCCCCAGAAGATGTGGCTATTCATTTGCAAAAGCTGAAAAAACTCTCAGGAATTATGTCCAGTCCTTGAATTCAAAATACATCTCCTTGTAATATCAGACTGTTGGAGAGTGAGCCTTACAGAGTGTGCTGGGGTTTGTGCTTTGGGGTTTTTTTTTGATGTATGCTTGCTAAATACATATATACTTCATGAATACATCGATAAATACATGTATACTTCATAAATACATGTGTACTTCATAAATACATAGATAAATACAGGTATATTTGATAAATACACGTATACACATGCACAGATACTCTCCCGTTGGATAGTCAAGTATCTGCTCCCTGACACAGGTCACAGTGGTGTGGTGGGGAAGGGCCTGACTCTGCCTGATTCAGGAGGATGGTAACAATGTGACTTCTGTTACTAAGCCACCAAAGTTTCCCTTTTTCTTCCTCTGCTTGCATCGATTTCCTATCATCGACTGCAAGATCTGTAAGACAAGAGTCTGTCTTTTTACCAGAAGAAATTATTTTGTGTTTCTAACCTTTTGGTCATTCAGAGCCTACATTTTCCACAAGTCTTGATTTTTTTTTTTTTTTCTTCTCTCCCTTCCAAAAAGAGGAAGAGAACCAAATGCAGATAATGACTCTCTTAAAGCTGCTGTCGGCACAGATATCAAAATCCACGTGGGAAAGCAGGAATCTCTGCTACCCCTTCCTACCTGCCTGCTTCTCGGCCGTTCTTGTGGGTTTCCCTCCCACCCTGGGGCCTGCCAAGGCGGGTCAGGGAACGGGGCTGGTGGTTCTGCTCAGAGAGGAGAGGATAGGGAAGGAGAGGAGTTAAGTTGTTGAGAGCATGGGACAAACTCCAGGAATCTGGGTATAACATAGTACGTATCTATCTATCTATCTATATGAAGTCAAGGGCTCTGCTCATTATCTGCAACTGCTCTTGATTAACATTATCTAAATTATGTTTGCATTAAAAGATCAAGGGTTCAATAAAAATGTGAGCTGTCTTGTCGGGTGTTGTTCTGTGAACTATTTGGAATAAAAAAGAAAAAAAAGAAATTGCTTGTCACAACTCCTAATCTAAAAATGAATGTTGAAAACCCATCTGTGGTCCTGTAATACTCAAGTCACACCCTGTAGGTGCTGAAGTTTGTTCAGGCTTCATCTCAACAGCAGCTAATTTCGGGAGGAGGTTGTATTTTTGTGTTTTTTTGGGATTTTTTATTTGTTTTTATTTTTTGTTTGGGTTTTGTTTGTTTGTTTGTTTGTTTGTTTGTTTTTAAACTGGGAAGTTTCCCAATAGTGAAAGGTACTTCAGGGTCACAGTTTGCTCACCTGTATTATAACACAAAAGAAGTGCACTTTTGTTATAGCACATCACGGCTATGTTACAAATTTATTGATACTTCACTAGTATGTCACGAATTTATTGGTACTTTACTAGTATGTTACAAATTTATTGATACATAACGAAATAAAATAAGAAGTATGAAATTTAATATTTTTTTTTTCCTGGTAAATAGCACTTTTTTTTTTTTTTCCCATGTGAAATTATTTAATTTGCTGACTCCAGTATATTTCTGTATCCCCATAATCTTCTAATTTAGTTGTCATTGAAAGGATGGAGGGGGGACTCTTTTTAGGCTAATTAGAAAGCAATGTTTGAGCAGAGATCCCTGCAGGTGAAAGCCAGAGGCTGACTATTCTGGTCAGTATGGGTTAACTTGCTTTCCTTAGTTTCTGGGAAAAGGCAGCTTGGTAAGATGTTTACCATCAGCACCAGACATGCTCCAAGGTTTTGTTTACAGTCTCATCTTCTCCTGTGAACTTCGAAAGGATCATACTGGCTGTGGTCACGCTTCCAGTTTAGCTCCTTGCTAGCTCTTGGGAGGCTGTTTGCCTCCAGGCTGCAGGAAATGTTTTGGAGTGTAGGAAGCCTGATTTTTGGCGGGTCATGCCATGGAAATGATCACCTGGAAGTTGGAAGAGTCGTTCTTGAAGAGAAAAGGAATCTCTTTTTTATTGCTCTTCTTAGTTTCTTATTCTCGGTAGCTGTTATGTATTTATAGTTAAAAAAAAAATACAAGGAAATTCCAGTATACTAAATGTGCAGATTGTTGTCAGGACCTGAAATTGTCTGAGTCAATAACTACCTGTAAGGAATAGAAAACTTCTTCCATGTCCCCCAGATGATCCATCCATCCATCTAACTGATCCATTTTGAAGGGAGAAAATCAAGATACACGGCTCCCGAGGTGAAAGTGCGGAGCGACTGTAGCAGTTTGCTCTCATTCCTGCCTGGAAGGAAGGTGAATTTTACAGTTTATTGATGGGTTCTGACTGCAGTGGGGTGTGAAGAGAATCAGAAAAGGACAGTCAAAAATTTTTACATCTAGTTTTAGCGCTCTATGAACAAGGGCCTCCAAAGCTGCCATCTGTGGTGAGCGACCATCAACAGAAATTTGTGGTGGCCACTTTCAGAAGAGCCCTCCCGCCAGATACGTGTGGTCTCTGGGCTGCAGCAGAATGTGTACTCTAGGTGTGACAAGTTTATAAAATTTAGCACTGATCATCTCTCCAACAGTTCTTCTTCAGTATTTTCTGCCTTTGCTAGCTCTGAAAGGTTCTGTAAAGACACCACTAGGATTTGACTGTCAAAATCTTCTATAATCTGTGGATTCTTCCGAAGAGGAATTCTTTATCTTCACTATGTTTTGTCAAACAGCTTAATAATTTCTGTCCAAAGCACGTGTTTGCTTCAAGGAATCCATAGGTGATTACTGTCCTAGTGTACTTGGCTGAGTTGTGGATGATTCTTTTCATTCTCAGGATGCTGGAGGAGGCTGCACTGAGAGCTGCTTGCTGCACGTGGCTGGATCGATTGCTCTTCTTACTCTAGCTCTCTCCTAAAGGCTTCCAGGTGCAAGTCTCTTCCCATCGTGTTTGTTGGAGTGGTCTCCAGGTCACCACTGGATACTTTTTATCTGTCCACTTCCTTCATGTTTGGACTCTTTATTGTTGTGGAGCTGGGCTTGTCTCATCCCTTTTGCAACACTCCACGACCTTGCCCCCAAACAAAGCATCTTTAAACTGCTGGTTTTCTGCAGTTGAAGACTTAAATTTTGTGCTTTTCTTCAGTCAGAGAACTTAGTCTGTCCAATCCCATGCTCAGTACTTTATTCATCGACAGAGGAGAACTGCACTTACAACAGGGAGGAGGCTCGTTGAAGTCTTCACAGAACTTCTGATCTGACAGAGAACTCAACGCTTACGAGCAGAAGTCCCATTCTGTCCCCTGATGACCAGGGAGCTGGTCTCAGATGCTCTATGTTGGAATGATCTTCTATCCAAGCCTCAAAAAAAGTGTCTGCAGGAGATCTGAGAGAAGGGGGAGCTCCAGGAGTGGTACGTGAATAGGAGAGGGAAATTTGACTCCAGCTATGTCTGGGAGCTGCAACTTCTTGGAAGCTGTATGAGCCTTCAAGGTGGGCGTTCATCACTCTAGTTGTAAAATACTGGTTTTGGTTAAATCCACTCGTGAAGAACGAAAAAAAAAAAAGCACACAAACCGGAATTTTATCTACTTCTAACAATAGAGCGCTCTGGCCACCAAAACCATTTTCTTTGAGGATCTTGTAGCTTGGGGAGCGATCCTAGTACAAGGAGGGCTGGTAGCAGGAGGTGTAACTTTTGGAAAGAAAAAGGTGTGTTCCTGCTACTTCGCCAAACTGTGTTACTTGAAATGATATGAGGAGTAGTTTGTCACAGGCAGCCAAGGAAAACCCAGGTAATTTTCTGAATGTCGTTAATACTATGCAATTTCTACTTAAGGAATAAAGTTTTAATCAAGAAGTAATTTTTGCCTGCTTCGGGATAAAATAGCAGTTGGAGGGCTGTTTTGCTTAGATTAAGAGTATTTTGTCCTTGAAAATCAAAGCTTCTTGGAGGTCTTAGGAACATTACCAGTTGCTAGCACAAAATGAAAAAAAAAATACAGCTTTTAGGAATATATATGAGAGAAATTAAAAAATACTAATTAAATAAGAAACCGAACTCTTGGACCTTTAATTAGGTTTGGGTATGACAAATAAGGACCCAGTGACAGCTTTGGTGCAAAGGAATCTGTAGCAGTCACTGGGTCAAGGCTGTGTCCTTGTGTCTTCGTTTGCTTACTTAATCCCCCTCTGCAATGATGATTGATTGTTAAACTAGTGGCTTAGTCTTCCCTTCTTTTCAGCTATTTTTAATTAATGAAAAAGCTTAGGAACTCCTTTTTGTTTCACCTAAGGCCGATGGGGTTTACCTGCCCATCATCGTCTGCGAGAAGATGGTAGGATGCCCGCTGTCTGTGATGGCAAATAAGAATCATCACAGTGTAACACTTTGTGTCTCTGGAGTTTTTAAATGGTTGCGGTTGAATGACATCCCAGAAAGTAAGAAAAAAAGATTCCAAGAATTCATTCCATGTTTTTCTAATCTCAACTTCTGTGTTCACAATTTCATAGAATGATAGAGGTCACTAAATTAATGAGTTGTTTCCTTGAGCTGTTCTGATACATTTTCTGTAAATGAATTTTGAGGTAGCCCTGGAAATTTAGCTTAATTTGTGTCAGCGTTGCCTAGAGTCTCTCTTCATTGTCCCACTCTCCCTTCTTCAAGCATTGTGGGACAAGGTGAAGTATTCTTTTCAAAACCATTCCAGATGTGGCTGTGTGTCACAACGTATCTGAGGAGATACAAATTTTCAGATTTTAAGAAATCATAATGAGGTTCCAGTCATGGTAAGGAAGAGATCTAAAGAGTTCCAACACTGGACAGCCAGCTTTTGTCCTTTGGCTTAGTGGTTGCTCCCAGTTGCAATAGATGAATAAAATGAGGGATATTACTCTCTAGTGTTGGGGGAGTGTGTGGGATGTGCTGCCTCTGATCTGTAGGACTGTATAGACATCTATAAGCTATATTTTTTGGATACACCTCTTACTGTGATGGGTTTTGGTTATGAAAGACCTTCCACAAAGAAGGCTTGGATGATCACTTTGTTGTTTGATGAAGGAGTTTCACATTTCTTCTCTGTAATAATTCGTCCTGACTGGGTCAAACTGGTGGCTGTGGCTGAACCAGTGTTCTGGATGGACAGCTTAGAGTCTCCTGGGCATAAAATACATGGCATCACGAAAACTGGGTTAGCTCATATCGCCTATTGGAAATTTCTGTCGCTTTTTTACCATCTTCTCTGTTTTCTGAACAGCAACAATAAATGGAGACAAAGTTTCTGATGAGTTTATCTTTGTAAGGTAGCAAACATTTATATAAAACAGCCTATTTTTCCCCCTCTTGGGCTTTGAGTTGTAAACAAGTTGAGAAGTGTTGAGATGCCCGAGTGGCTCGGTTTCTGATGCAACAGGTTGGCTTTCCTTATCTTTTTGCTTTGTTTCTTTTTCGGTATTGAAACATTCGAGTTGATAAAATCTGATTATCTCCCTTGTCATTTCAAATGGGGTTTTGTAATTAAGCTTCACTCCCCGTGAAGTGTTTGCTCTGGTTGCAGACGGTCTTCTCTAGGGGTTTTCAGGATGGTTGTTGTTCCCGTTTTGTTTCAGCCCTTTCTTCAGTGATTGGTGAGGTTGCTCTGTGAGCAGGGCATCCTTTTTTTGCCATTATGGTTCAAGATGAATATTAATAAATTACTTAAGGCTCTGTTTCCTGTCTGCCCGTGAAGTTGCGGCTCGAGACTTCCACGTGGCTGTCCAGTATACCCCGAATCACTAGAATTTCTCTGTCAGAAGAGACTGTTATCTGTGTGTGCAGGTTGGGGTCGTTCAGTGTTGCCCTACGCCGGGAGATACACCCTAGCCTGAGTTGCTCCTTTCTCAGCTTTTTCCTCTCAGCCTCCCTGTTGCCAGGGAAGCAAGGGAAGAGTTGCATTCCTGCCTGTCACTATGCTCCACTTTCTCTTCAGTTTCTTCTTGGTACAATTTTTTAGGCTCTTGCATATGCAAATGTGCACAATTACTGTTAGTACTCTAACCCCTGCGTTTTCCATCATTCCTTACAAAAAAAAGCCTGACTGAAACAAATCTGTTAAGTGGGGAACTTCTCTGCAGGAGACTTTATTTGCTTCTGTAATTGTGCCTGTTATTTTGAATAAGGTCCACAATCACTTATTTGATGAAGACAGGTTTAGCAGTAGACTTTGGGTAGGCTTCAGTTGCCTATATTTTGGCATCTAGTGCAATTTGAGACTCTGTGTCGCCCTGTCTGGTCTTCATCTGCCATTCTTCTACGTGGTTTAGCTCATCCTAAATTAGAAGCCTACTTGGTGAACACCTTGAATAACATTCTGGGTCCAAAAGAGGTCAACACACAGTAGATGGAATACGCAGGTGTCCAGCCGTGGTATTTTAGGTTATCTTAAAGGGCCCTGATAAACCATGGGTGGATTACTGACTTCCATACTGTATTGCCTTTGACTCTAGTGGGAGTTTAGGCACCTTGCTTCTCTTTGGAAACCTAAATTATAGATGTTTTTAATTCTTACCTGAATCTTCCTGTCTCCCTGTACAGCAACGGTATGGGTGACTGCTCTGGTTTGAGGAACTCTGTACGTGTAGTTGGCCTTGTAATTCCTATGTTTTTCATGTTAGTGCCTTGTCTTAAACAATTTACTACATTTGTAATGTTTGCTTATTATGTTTGCTCTGTGATATATACATAGCTGAATCAATCGTTCAGTCAATGGTTGGGATTTTTGTGTTGGTTTTTGGTTTTGTTGGTTGGTTTGTTTTTTTCCCCAATAATACTTTTCTGCCTCTCCACAGAAAGCTTCTTACTGATCTTATATAGGAGTTTGCAAAGGGTATTCCTCCGTTTATGATAATATCTTTAGAAAAACAACTTTTGTGTTTTCTGAAAGTGCGATGAGATTTAATGTTGTGACCTGATGTTGGCTGCAGGTGCCCAGGCCTGCTTTGTCTTCCTGAATATTTATCTGCAACACTCTTTTCTGCTCCAGTCCAAGAGCAGGGGAAACCCCTTTTAAAGAACTGTAGTATTTCATCTGTCCTCAGGGTTTGGGTTTAGTGCTGAGCAAGTAGAGAAGCCTCGCAGCTCCTTGGATTTTGAGTCCTTAATATTCTATGTCAATTCACCTTCCTTTTTGTGTATGTTTTTGTCTGTGGTTATAAAGTGTTTTATCAAAATAAGAGAGTTAGTGATTCCAACCTCTCCTTATACTTCAGAAAAGTAAAATGCTTTTAAGACCTCATTTCACTTGTTGATGTTTCATAGAATCCTAGAATGGTAGGGATTGGAAGGGACCTCTGGAGATCGTCGAGTCCAACCCCCCTGCCAGAGCAGGATCACCCAGGGCAGGCCGCACAGAAACATATCCAGGTGGGGTTTGAAAGTCTCTAGAGAAGGGAACTCCACAACCTCTGTGTTACAAGTGTATTCACAGTTGTTAAAATATTCTGCATCTGTGAATATAACTAAATTAGTGTGTTTATAAGAAAAATAAAAGGAATATTTGACATTTTCATTTTAAAACGTGAGATTTTGTTGTTATTTTCATATGAGTTTGGTTTGGTTATTTTTAGTGTGAGAGGAGAATTCACAGATGATCCACAGTTGAACAAGAAACTTAATACTAACTGTCATTGTCTCAGTGGCTTGGCCTGGCAGCTGGTAGCTCGGGAAGGACAGAGCTGTCAGTCACAGCGCCACCATCAAGTGTCTTCAACCACTGCCCAACACCAAGAGAAACTCTACTGGAGATGATGAGGTGTAAGTGGTTACCTGGATGTAAGCTGTGTTAGCCACCAAGAAATAAGGTGTTTTTTTTCTAATCACATTCATATTATCCTAAATAAACTGGTCCATTTTGTATATGCCAAATTTTTCAAAAATATCTGCATAGAAGATTTAAAATAGTTTTGATTATATAACTGCATTTCATTTCTGACCAACTTATTGAAATGTCTCTTCCCCAAGTCCTACATTTTGTTATGTAGTTGCAAACTACTCCATGCTGGTGACTGGGAGGTCCCGAAATGTTTTTGCTTCACTGTTTATAAAAAAGTACAACACTGGCATATGTGTAAAAAAAAATGTGTAGAGAAAAGATGGACCCTATAGATTTTTTTGTTCTTTTTACCATGACATCAAAGATTATTTGCTTCACCTAGAGCAGATTGCACAGAAACAGATCACAGTGGGTTTGGAAAGTCTCCAGAGAAGGAGACTCCACAGGCTCTCTGGGCAGCCTGTTCCAGGCTCCGTCACCCTCACAGGAAAGAAGTTTCTCCTCATGTTGAGGTGAAACTTCCCAGGTTCCAGTTTGTGTCCATTGCCCCTCATCCTGTCCCAGGGCCTACTCTCAGTGAATAGGATGAAGGAGCCATGCCCTGACCCTGGTTTGAGTGTAGACTTGGCCAGAGAACAGGTATTGGTAATAAAAAAAACCTCATTTGGACAGATGGAGAGAGATAATTAATACCTGGTGTATTCCAGGTAAATGCTTTAGGCACTGTATTGAGGGGTAGTTTAGGAAATCCTGCTACCTGTGCTCAGAATTTATACAAGGATTGAAGTGTTCCACCTGTTGACTGGAGAAACAGGGATTTTTCAGAACTTGCTGCTTTTATGTTTGTTTGGGGTTTTTTTTGGTTGTTTTCTTGTATTTTTTCTCTTTTCCAGTTTGGTAACTGGCAGAAAAGAATAGGAATTTGCTTTTTGCCTTATTTGGCCTTATTTGGTATTTTGTGTGCACTTTACTGGAAAAACTGTGGCAAAAAAATTGCTATGGCAGTTTGTTGCAAAGACATTCTCTCCTGAAGAAATGGGCCAGTGCTGATCTCATCCACAGAAGAATTACCTGGAATTGTATTCTAGAATAATCATTCTTCCTGCTGACTTTCAGCAGGGTCACCCTATAGCTCAGCATCAGAACCTGGCATCAGGGTCCACGGGCTCTGCTCCGGTGATTATTTTTGGCTGTGATATAGGTTTCTCTGTGCATCACTTTGGAAGTGATGTGTTCAGAGGCATGACTTTTGTGGATAATTTTGTGACTCAAATCCAGGAGCAAAAAAGAAGTATCATGAATATCTTAATAACAACTTTCAAAGTACAAAGTGCCCTGCTCATCATAATTTGTTTATTACAACAACAGGCGATGGCACAAGTTAAGATGCAGACTACACCAAACCTGTCTGGACCTCCCATGTCCCCTATGGTCCTACCCCTACCAGTGACAACTACAAATACCCTGGGTCTGCCATCTTCAATGAATGGATCCATTCCAGAATCAGCTGCCAGCTGCAGCAGTCCTACCGCTGGCCTCATCGATCCTGCGCCTTCTAGCAACTCGCTAGGTAAGTTCGTCCAGGTATATTTTCTTTAATGTTCAAATGAATTTTTTTGATGACTTGTTAATTAAAGAAAAAGAGAAGAAGTTAGATCTTAAAGAGGATTAAAGAAAAAACCCTCTAGAATAAAATATTTTGGACAAATAGACTGTTTACTAAGTTAAGTTTCTTTAACTTACACGGAAGTTTTGATAGCGGTAGAAAAGATCATGTCTGTTTTGTCAAATTCTGAGAATATCTTTTAGAGAAGTGTTAGTCGTGCAGGAAGGTCTCCAAGTATATTTATTTATCTTCCCTAGAATAGAATGTCTTCAGGCTGCTTGGCAGTATTTGGTGTTTCCTTTGTAGCCTAATAAATGCTCGAGTTCCTATGCTGAGCTAGACATAAAATACAGAAATGTCCTAAAAAATTAAGCAACTGTGTGTGTGTGTGTGTGTTAGGGATAAATACAAATACATAGGAAAGAAATAGCAGAAAGTTAAAAAATAGTGAGGTAGAATACATGAAGTAGTCTAAGAAAAGCAGAACAAAATCCATAAGGTGGTCTTTGGGGGTAATCTGGCAGTGACTTCATTATTGTGACAAAAATCTAAACCATTGGAAAGAAGCAGGGAGTAGCAAGTGGGGGAACCACAAGGGTTCATCTGCTGTAGTTATCTTGCATCTCTTATGTTCTCCACCTCTACTTGAAAGTGTTGAGAAACCATTCTGGAAGAGTAGTCAATTGCTGGAATCAGTATACTGCTGACAGTAAACTTTGGTGATGGAGAAAATTTGGGATATGTACACTGTCATCTTTTATAGAGACACTTTGGAAAAAAATAGTCGTTTTGGTTTTTTTTTTAAATTGCATGTAATCAAGATGGTTGTTGTAAAATGCTTATTCTCGCATGATTAATAAATAAATAGTATTTCAAGATTGTATTTAGCATATGTTATTTTTTTAGCCAAAGTATTTTCTTTTCTAAGCATGCTGCTGCTTTTGCAAAGCTTTGCAAAGTTCTGAAGAACACATTTCTCCACAGAAACTTTACAGACTCTTTATTTACAGCTCCTCTCCAAGATAACATGGCAAACCCCAAAGAGAAAACTCCAATGTGTCTGGTAAATGAGTTAGCCCGTTTCAATAGAATTCAACCCCAGTATAAGCTTCTGAATGAAAGAGGGCCTGCTCATGCCAAGGTAAGGTCACAGTTCCAGGTGGTGAGCCATACCTGAAATGCTGAACAGATTATGTCATAGACCGGACGAGTGTGCTTGTCAAACACAGCCACATTTCTAGTGTAAAGGAGTTTCTCACTGTTCTTTATTTTGCATTTTATTTTTTTATTTTTTTTCTTCTCTGCACTTTCAGAAAGTGTGCCTGTATTTCTGTGATCATTTTGTACCTTACTTTGACCTTCACCTTTGTGTTTATTTTTGGTGGTCTCTCTAAAGACCTTGTGAAGGTCTTTCTAGGGTATCATCAGCCTTTATTTCAATCATTACATTGCTTTTTAAGCTGCATGAGCACTCCCTAGTCGGTGTGCCTCAGATAACTGCCTCTGCGTTTGCTTCATGGCAGTACAGATGATGACAAACCTGATTTGTGTCATTTCAGTTTTTAAAGTGCTTATTGACATGACTTGGTCTCCAGAAAATTAGTTGTATTGATTCCATATCTTTGGATCTTTCATTAGAGGTCACAAACTTTATTACTTCCTGGTCTTTCCTTTAAAGTCTGTGCAACTTCAAGATTTATGGGGTTATTAAGACTCATCAAAGCATTAAAGTTTTAGTAAACTGACAGTTAATTCTGGTCAGTTTGCATCTCGATTTGGCCATGCAACTTCGTTTCCTAAGTACCAATTAGGATGTTTTCGGATGATAGGGAGCACAGAGGGATATCCTCATGGTAATAATTTTCAGACACAATTTTGAATTTCCTCTCTAGTTAGGAGTAATCTAGAGGAGGAGGGGAAAAAAAGCCTGGAAAACTCATAGTGACTCAATTAATAGCTGGTTTGTCCTCAGTATTTCTAGAGCGGCAAAACTGCGTAAGCCAGCGGGGTCACATCGCAGGTTAGCAACGGTTTCAGTGGATCCACTTTCTGTAAATTCTCACTGTTGTGTTGTATATTTATTTTATTACCTTTTTTTCTGTTGTGAAATAAGGAAGCGCTTGGATTGTACCGAAATGTGTGGGTTTGGCTGCTGGTATTCCTCAGCAGTAAAGAAATTTGAGTGACATTACATTCTTACTCTACTTTAAATTTCAGTGAGATAAGAAATAGTTCACATATTTCTTTCTACTGTTAAAGCAACTAATGTTGAGATGACATGAGCTTGTGTTAGCTGCGCTTTTAAAGGACAGAGTTGCGATGGATTTCTGAATTTTTCAGATTTTCAGTTTATCTCATATTTTTTTTGATTACACTCATACTGGTCAAAGAACCAGATATGTGCTCTGTAGTCTCAGAAGAATATTAAGTCTAATTTTAATCTGTGCAAGAAACAAGAAAAACAAAGGAGGGAAGGGGATGAAGAACAAGGGGATGGAGAATAATAAGATTACACAGACTTGTGTCTGGGTAATAATATGATCATATACTTGATAGAGTATGTGAAACAAAGCTGGGTTTGTCCTAGAAAACATGACCTGAATGCTACTGCTGCTCTTTTGCCATTTAAGGAGCATCTCACTTTGCTTTTCCTCCTACACATACTCTGTTCCTGTCCACTAGTGATTTTCATAATTTTCAGAGACATACTCTAAAAGACAGATGTCTGTGTCATGGCCACACGTGCTAGTAAAGTTTTTAATCCTGTTTCTAGTTTTCTCCAAAAAGTAAATTTTAACAGTTGGGGTAAAATGGGAAACTATAACTGGAGCTGGGAGAGAAGTGGTGCTTGCTGACAGCGCAGTTAGGGGTTCTAGGAGTCTACCCTCCAGGTGGATTCTTCATCATAAGAAAAATCAGGAAGTATTTGTTAGCACAAACCCCGTTTTTGAATACATTAGTCAGATTGATTGTTTCTTTATGCATCTACATCACTGTCGTCTCATGAGATAAATTTAAAAGAAGCATTGTCAAAAGAAAGTGGATGGTGATGCAGAGAAGAGGGAAAAATGTAAGGGATGTAGCACTTCAAAAGGCTGGGAAGGAGGAGAGAAAGTTCTATGTGCAGAAAAAGTGAGGAGGAAAGAATTGCCAGAGGTGGTGGAGGCTGACCTTAGGAACACCGCGGAGTGAAAACCAACACAAAGCATGGTGGCCTTTGCCTTTCTGCTCTCCAGCCATCAGGGAAATCAGGTTGGACATAAGGAATAGAAACTTCCTCAGAAAGTTGGTGAGAAGTGCCTGTCAGTCTGTAGCAGAACTGTCAGCTCTGGTCATGCAGAACTTGAATACTTCATTGACTGCTTCAGATTTTGGGATTAGGCAGTTTTATTCCTTTAATTAAATTCTGACCTTCTACCATGTGTGGGTTTTTGCAGGAGTTTTTTTTCGTCAGATGGGCTAAGTGAGGAGGTTAGAGTTCTGGCTGTACAAACCTACTGAGCAAATTCTTTACTATCTTGAATTCCTACTTCTTGCTCTAAACACTAAGAGGAGAGTTACAGGTAGTTAAGTAGCCATTAGTCATCACATTTTTATTGAAATTCAAGATGATCCTCCTCATATCAAAATACTACACTGATGCTTTCTTGCAAAATATAAATATATAAACTCCAGATCCAGAAGTCAAATTTCAGTTCTTGTAGTAATAAGGGTGTCTGTTTATAGATACATAATTACGAGTATTTAGCTCTAATACTCAGCTTAGCTTTTGAGTGGGGGTATGGCTTTTATTAGAGTGCAAAATGAAGAGACTATCTCTCTCTTCCCTCTTGTCTGTGAGGAAATTGTGGAAAAAACTACGTGATGGTAGGAACTTGCACTGTGCTTCTAATAATTTAAGTTTAAATTAAAAAAACGATAGAGCAGATAGCTATCAAAATGAAAATTTTCCTTTATACTGCTCACACTAATATGTGGACTTCTTGATGTTTCTTCAAGTTAGTCTGTTTTCTGAGGCAGGCATATCTTAGTTTACTGTGTATCTGACATGAAATCCTGCCTTTTATGTGTGGAATTGACATGCAAAAGAAATCGAGGTCTTATCCTTTCTCCTCTCATTCTTATGTGCTCAAATTTAAACAGCACGTGTATGTATCATACAGAAGATAGACTTTATCTAATATCTTTTACAGTTCCTGTCTCCACTAGAGTTCACATTAAAGAACTGCAGTTTCATTCAAAAAGATAGCCCTTCTTTTCTTTATTCCGTTACGGTTTTTGCATTTATTTGAATTGTGACTCTGCCCTAACAATACACTTTATTTTCAGAAATCAGGTTGTGTGAGAAATTTTTTCGCTGGGTAAAACTATTTGGGCCAAATTCTTCACTGCCTTGAAGAGTGTTCAGTCATTTATATCCATTCAGAATTATTGCAAAATTACTTATTTTTATTTTTAGTACCATTCTTTACAGGTAATGCACATAACCTGTTTTCTAACAAGTAACGTGACAAAACTCATTCAAATGTGTGAAGAAATGTGATCTTAACTGACCTGGGTATAGTCTTCCAAGAGCAGAAACTCAGTTTGCTGATAATTATTACTTGGTTTATATGTTAATTCTGGTCTTTGATAGTTGACATTAACATTACAGTATTTTACTTTGTCATTTGAAAGGCCAAATGTTGCCCTCTAGTAAGGACTCACTGATCTCTGTGAGAATCAAATGTGTTACCTGGGAGTTGAACATAAGGAGAAGAGAACAGAGTTTCTCTTCAGCCCTGGAAGTTTTTATACAGATTGATCTAATCCACAGTGATAATCTGGCGAGTGTTTGCATGTTCTTTGTCTTTGAAGATGTTCACAGTGCAGCTCACTCTCGGAGAGCAGACATGGGAGGCTGAAGGAAGCAGTATTAAAAAGGCCCAACATGCTGCTGCTAGCAAAGCCTTGAATGAAACTACCCTTCCCAAACCAACGCCTCGACCACCCAAAAATAACGTCAACAATAATCCAGGTACATTTTTCCTCAGTGTATTAAATCTTGAAGTATTAGAATATTATACCACTAATAAAATAAGTTCAGCAGGCTAGAAGTTAAGTTGAAGGATGAGAATCAACATAGCTGTCTTGGAGGTATGATAGTAAAACAAAGAACCTCTGCTGAGTTTGCACAGGAGAATTTTAATGCACATACCTAAAATGATTGAACTGTAAGTGAATATATTATTTAGATAAGGCTCAGATGTATAGAAAGATTGTATGTAATCAACAGCGGACGGACACGACAAAACCAGATTGAATTGACCATTATTACCATAGTAAAACATTTTTCCCCAAGAGTTATTTTAGCTAGTTTGGGAAATTTTGTTCAGTCCTTTGAAATTGCACCTGTGGTGTAAATTAGAGGTGAGGATTTAACATGAGAACTTTGACAGGTAGTTTCCTGCATTGTGAATTTTCCTTAATAGCAAATTGTGCTTTTGAAAAGCTTTCAGGTGGCTTTAGAAACTGCCATTTGAATAATAGAAAGAATGTATATTGGTGTCTTTCATCCTCCATTTCAAGGTTTTTCAATACATTGTTTCTCCAGACCCAGGATCCTGGTTTTATCCAGCATTCTTTGAACTCACTGTGACTTTGGCTGTTAAGAAATCAGGAGACTCAGACCTCTATGAAAGGGGGTCCTGTTTTTGTTGCTTGGCATTGAAGAGTATTACTCAGCTTCTAGTTTTTTTTTTTTATTTTGAATTTATTGTTAAAGGGAAAAGCTGATAACAAAAGAAATAGGCTTTAAGAGAAGTCATAAAAAAGTTGTAGCACTTAAAACACTGTAATTTTTCTCCAAGAAAGATTTGTTGTATATGCACAGCTATCTTCTCATCAAAATGACATTTTGCATTTTTATTTTATAGGTGAATTCATAGTCATATCTTGCTTTGGAAAATACAAAAATTGTCGATAGAAGTTTTTGAATAAGCATTGCATAAAATTTCTTGTCATTTGGCATATAAAGCTGAATGGCAGACCGTTTTGAGACTACATTCATTTGAACCGCATATGAAAATATTTTGAGAGAATGTTAACTCCTTTTTGTTGGAATGTACATTTAGCA
The DNA here is from genome assembly GCA_013396935.1 of Baryphthengus martii. Taxonomy (NCBI): domain Eukaryota; kingdom Metazoa; phylum Chordata; class Aves; order Coraciiformes; family Momotidae; genus Baryphthengus; species Baryphthengus martii. The sequence continues at coordinate 534,924 of VWZK01011773.1, read as the reverse complement.
CATTTAGGATTTTCTTAAAACAGCACAAGTGGGGAATACTTTAATTGAACCTTTGATGTAAGAAACAAATAAATAACCCAAGTCACAGGATAGCTTTTTATTTGGCCTTTTGGAGACCATGCAGGTGGACAGAGCAAGTGCTGGTTGTTTCTGGTTTTGTATGCTGTCACCAGTAGATGGCTGCAGTGACACTGATTTCCAGTAACTGTATTTTCAATTTGTTAGATCATTCCTGTTAGATCATAGTGTTAACTTTTCAAGTCTTACAAATAAAACATTCTTCTAACTTGTTGTAAGATTATGAAATGACTGCACCAATGCCTATTGCTGTTTTCTTGTTAACAATGCTTCTTTGCTCTATTTGTCGTTTGATTTAATCGTATTCAGTGGGAAGAGTATTCTTTTATCTTCGTAGTTACAAAATGTATCATAATGTATTATAAGTATTTTGGAAAGATGAATAACCAGCTTGATTATAGCACTAACTTTCTCATTTATATGTAAAAATTAATCTACTGAAACTGCATAGGGAATGCACTGAGATAAATGTTTAAATGTTCTTTTTCATTGGTTGTGATTAAGTTGGCATCTATATTTCCGTCTTTTGGAGAAACTGGAATGTCATCACAGTTGCTTCTTTTTTAATTTAAGACCAAAAAAGCATCGTGCCTTTCTCTCTGCTGCTCATCTCAGTCCTGCTGGTGTCTTTTGCAACATTTGTAGGTTAAGTGTGTTGATGGATTATTTTTTGCAGGCAGTATAACTCCAACCGTGGAGCTGAACGGTCTGGCCATGAAAAGAGGAGAGCCTGCCATCTACAGGCCTTTAGATCCAAAGCCAATTCCCAATTATAGAGCAAATTATAATTTCCGGGGCATGTACAATCAGAGGTTTGTACTTTCCTATTATTTGATGTTTTTTTTTATCCTTTGCTTATCAACATGTTCAAAACCCTTATGAACTTCCTAGGTTATTTCAAAATAAGGAGGGCTGGCTTGAAAACTGACTTGAGACTATTCTCAGGTTTCTGTTTTTTTTTTTAACCATTTTGCTTGGTCAGCTTTTTCAGTTACTTAATCCTCAGTGCCTGTTTAGGAAAAATCCTTTATTTCATGGTTTAGAACCCTATATCCAAAACCTTCCGTCAATGCTGTCATTACTTTAGTAATTGTTGAGAAGACAGTATGCAAAGTTTTGGTTTTAAACTGTGACATTCTTAGAGGAAAAAATATGAAAACTTAAGTCAGTTTTCTTAACCAACCATCCCAATATTTCATTCTTCAGTATGTTTTAAAGTTTTCAAGCATGTTGATCTTTGGTATTTGTACTATTTTAGTACAGATAAAAAATAATTCTAACTCGTGTTGAATGAAATGTAATTTTCTTCTAATGCAATAATCTGTGAGAAACTTAAGGTAATTTATGTATTAATTTGCAATCCCCAAAACTTCTTTCTCTGAGATGGGGCTTTTTTCTCCCCGTTTTTCTTTATTTTCCCGCAGAGAAACTATATTAGATCAGGCCTTTTGGAGCTCCAAAAGTGATACCAAGTGTAATCCAGGAATTTCTAATAACATGTTTTATCCGTGAAAAATGTTGCCTTTCTTTATAAAGATTTGTTTAATGGATTTCCTATTAATTTTTATGCCTCATAATTATCAAATAGAGTGAGGTTATGAACTCTGAAGAAGTGTTTTGGTTCAAAATTACTCACAATAGACATCAAATTTATAGCAATGTTTCAAAATGAAGGAGTTTGAAATGAAAATGCAGCATTTCAGAATTGTCAAAGGAAAATATGCCATGTTGTATTTGTATTCCTTTTCTGATTTTTAGCAGTTGATTAGTAGAAGTTGTGTTGGAGTTCTCCAGTAAATGCAGACCTAATAGACTATTTAAAAATAAGATTTGAAAAATAATGTAGGTAATATGCTATAATCAGTATTTTTCATTTTCATCAGTTTCTGACTGTAGGTTATTATCTGTTATTAAAACAAGTACAAGTAAGTTGGAAGCTGATTTTGCCTTTTATACTGTGACTAAATTCCCTTTACTGATCTTTGTTTAAAAAAAATGTGCTTTTGAAATAGGTGAAGATACAGATTAAGATTAGGAGAGTCTATTAGGGAACTTTGATTCTGGCAAGACGACTGTCTGAAGTGAAAAATAAAGTATTAAGTTGATCCCAGAGCATATCTTTAGACCAGTTAAGTCTACTGTTTCAAGTGGCACAAAAGCTCCTGTTCAGTAACTCATGGAAATGTGGTCTCAGAGCTGCTATTTGTGTGCAGAGCTGAGGGCTAGCTTCCATTTCAGTCTAAAATAATTTGTGTTGAGGTGGTAGTGATTTGTTCCCCGACCTTTGTCCCCAGCCTTTCTGTCCCTGCAGACTTCCTAGCTCCAGTGCTGGGAGTGGAGCTGCTCGGAAATGAATCTGTTTAGAGTGGTGCACAGAGGATTTTGAGATGGATTTACAGACAAGGTGCCAAGATCCACCTGCCAAGTCTGCAGCTGGTGGTGTAAATTCATCATGAAGGTGAAAGTTACTTTCACCGGAAAAAAACGAAAACATGGAAAGGAGGGGGAAAAAAAAAAAAAGCAGAAAGTTTTCTCAGTGGCCAGCTTGGAAGGGAGGCAATGTGGTCAGCTTAGATGAGTATCCTCCTGATGAGACAGCCTGGAAGTCCTGTCTGAATTTACTTTATTCAGGTAAAATAAGTTTGGTACTCAGAAGCTTGATGGCCTCTGATAAGGTGGAGCTTTTCAAATAGCTGTCAGCCCTGAATCCGGCCATATTAGACAACTTATTAGTTAACAAAAATTTCTATATTACAGAGATATAATAAAGGAAAAAACAACTTTGGCACTCAAAATATAGCTGTTGTATACTACATATTTAAAGCCTCACCGGTTGGAGTTTTGAGCAATTTTGCAGCAAGGGTGTATGAGGACCTTTCAGTTCAAACAATATAAATTACAGAAAAGGTAACAATGGTGAACATTGCAATTTTTTTATATAACTTCTTATATCTAAGAGCTTTACAAACTGACTCTAGGGAAGGACATGCTGATGATTTCAGGGACAGGATGCTGACTAGTTTGGTTGTGTGTTTGTCAACACACCATTTGGCATGAGTCAGTAGAGCTGGCACACTACTCATAAAAGGCCAAGCCTTGAAACTATGGGTCAGGCTTGAGATACTGGTAGAGCTGAGGATTAAGCGTTGACATACTACTCATATCTGTAGCCAATGCTAGAAGCTGTACTCCCTCACATTCCTCAGCATGCAGTTGGTTTAAACCACGTAAAAAAACAAAAAAAGAAAAATATGTCTGTTTGAATTAGAGCAATTATAAAATAAGATCTCAGTTCTGACTACTGGGTGATCCATTTTGCCTTGTCACCATTGGATGGTGGTTTGGCTTATTGTAAGTGTTCTTTTCTTCGATTAGAATTGAAGACAGTCATTCCTGAAGTTTAATTGTTGTGGAGTGTTTTCGATTAAAGGAAGTCTATAAGTGGCAAACCAGAAATGCTATCTCACAGACTTACCTAAACTAAATGTTTACATCCAAGAAATAAACCCACTAGAAAATGAAGAGCAGCTTTGGATGTTTTGATATGGAAACTTGTGTTAAGGAGATCACAAAACTCAATCCTTCTTTCTTGGAGAATTCAGAGTTATTTGCTTAGTATGTAAAATTTCTTAAAATGTGTCTCACCACAATCTAGAGAGCTTGAAAAACCTTTATTAAAAAACAAAAGCTTTCAAAATTAAAACCATTTGTTAAGTATAAGAACGAAGAAAATACAAACCAATGACAAACAAGAGAATGGAAATAAAGTAATTAAAACAGTTTCTTGCTTGATTTTGAGGAATTTGGGTGTTGTGATAGTTTTATAAGTGTCACACAAAGTGGTAGTGTCTCCAGGATAAACTGCAGCTTCTGTGCGCTTCAGGGGTTTCTGCAACACTTGAGCCTTCACGTTCATCTTGTATTTGGTAGCTTCTTCCTGAGCATATATTGTATCCTACAGACTGAAGAGTATCACAGAATCCTAGAATGGTAGGGATTGGAAGGGATGTCTGGAGATTATGAAGTCCAACCCCCCTGCCAGAGCAGAGCAGGATCACCCAGGGCAGGCCACTCAGGAACAGATCCGGGTGGGTTTGGAAAGTGTCCAGAGAAGCAGACTCCACAAGCTCTCTGGGCAGCCTGTTCCAGGCTCCATCACCCTCACAGCAAAGAAGTTTTTCCTCATGTTGAGATGGAACTTCTCGGGTTCCAGTTTGTGCCCATTGCCCCTCATCCTGTCACAGGGCACCACAGAAAAGAGACTGGCCCCTTCTCCTTGACCCCCACCCTTCAGAGATTTGTAAACATGGATAAGATCCCCTCTCAGCCTTCTCTTCTCCAGACTACACAGCTCCAGGGCTCTCAGCCTTTCCTCATCAGAGAGATGTTCCAGTCCCTTCATCATCCTCATAGCCTCCATTGGACTCTCTCCAGTATTTCCCTGTCTCCCTTGAACTGGGGAGCCCAGAACTAGGCCCAATACGCCAGATGTGGTCTCACTAGGGCAGAGTTTGGTTGGAATAGGCTATGTCTCCTTAAACGCACTGTAAGTTTATTCTAAACAACAGGTATAGATTTCAGAGTGAAAATTTAGGGAAAGAGAGAGTAGTCCTAAGACTAATGCAAGTATTATTCGGAGTAGGAATTGAATTGGTCAGCTGGAAGCGGCAGCTGTCGAACACCAGATGGCAGCGTGGGTTTGTGTTTTAATGCAAGAAGGTCACAGCAGAAACTCAACAGACTCTCGAAAGTTGCCTTTTTCTATTCTGAAGCTTTTTGTGACTTTAAAATATCATAATTCCAGCATAAATCGATTTAGACCAGGCTTGCTGCAATGTTTTGTCTCATCATTTTCTTCAAGTTTTCTTCTATAGTGCTTGAGGCTGTGCTATAAGCACTTTAACAGCATTTTCACTTTTCTATGTAACTCTAGTGTGAGAAAAAGGTGTCAGTTTGTCAGCAGTGAAAACTGAAGTGAGTGTTTTAGCTTATTCGCACAAAGACAGCAAGAAGTCTGCGTTTCACCTCATTATTTCACTTCTCAGGTTTGACCTAAAGAGATTTGCTTGAAGGTAAGGCTGCAACTTGGACACCAAACCTGTGATTCATACTAACAAAGCTCTCTGGTGGTTTGAACATCTATTTGCCTGGAAGGGATTGAGATTGTCAGCTGATAATGGATTCAGTTTTGTACATTACCTATTGAGATAGGATTAAAGTCTTACACATCACACCGTTATTACCCTGCTTGTGTATCAACATTATGGTGCAATAATCTGCTCAAAGAGTTTAATGAATTCTTTGAGTTTGTCTTCTGCCTGCTACACTTCACTTCCCCTGGCCTGTTTTGTTCCCACTCATTGCCTGCCTCCCACACAGACATATTCTTACAAGGAAAGTGTTGAGTACAGCTGTGCTAGGATTTTTTCTTTGCTAGTATTTGTTTCTAGGAAAGGAAAAGGGAGAAAGTCAGTCCATTTCCTGTTGGTTTAAAACAGCAGAAACATCTGCTTGTCTTAAGAGAGTTTTCCCAAAAGAACAGTGGCAAGGGAGCTTGCAGGTGATGAGCTTTGCTGTTGCCAGTAGCTATCAGTTTTGACAATAGTGATTAATATGGTTGGCTTTATAAAAATATAAAAATTCCATAAATGACAGAGGATATTTATTCCAGCAATAAAATTTTTGACAGCTAATGTTTAATGTCTATGGTGTTTTAAATCATATAAATACAGAGAGGATCTGGGATCAGAAACCCCAGATTCTGCTGTGGAATCTCTAGACTCCATTATATTCTATCCAAAAGTGCTTTTTCTTCAATCCCCTCTACTCTGTTACTGTGAATTTCCACACTGCTCACAAAATGGTGTTAGGTGACATGTCCTGGAACAGTGTGCATATAATCCTTCCGACAAATGCATCCCATTGCTACCATCCACAGCACTAATGGGTGCCTTTCACCTACCAGGGATCAATAAAAGAGAGAGCCTTAAGTGTATTTACAATATTACATTGAGGGCTGTTAAAATAGTGTTACACAGACTAAAAATCAAGCTGACAGAATCAAGAGCAAGTTTGGTGGGTAGTATTCCCAGCAGAATGTCTCTTCATTCTCCCAGTCAATGGACTTAGCTGGTGTAATTAAAACCTTTTTAGGTTTAGCTGTCTAGCATCTAAATGTTTCATCACTCTTCATGCCTAAAATGAGGCATTTTACGCTATTGCAGTGTTCTAAACTCTTCTCACTCGAGATTAAGTAGTTTTGTCCTGTTGGCCCTATTTATAGAGGAGTTTTTAAGTCCTTTTTCTTCTCTTCATGTTTTTCTTTATTTCCTTTCAGGATATAGTGACCTCCCCAGACCACTTGCTTTCTTGCTCTATCTGCTAAGAGGACTACCTTTTGTGGTCCTTGCCTCACATTTTGGCTTTTTCTCCTGGAGTTGTCTCCTGAATCTCCTCTCTTCAGAGGACGGGGTTCTTTTCTTAGGGAGTCTCTGCAGAGGGTTCTGAACAGGTTAGATCGATGGGCCAAGGCCCAGTTGTATGAAATTTGGCAAGACAAAGTGACATGGGTTACTGGTGGAATTGGCACTACTAGGTTAATGGTTGGGCTCAGTGATCTTAAAGATCTTTCCAACAGAAGTGATTCTATGATTGTGTTCTAACAGCCCGTGGTATCTCTACCGTCCAAGTCTTTTTGGAGTCCCTGCTTCTAGAATACAGTTCCCACCATCTTCTAAACATTTCCTACATTTTTTAACTTGTAGCAATTCTGACACCCTATATTTTAGTATATTGATCTAACATGATCTAACCTTTTTTCCGTGTTAATATTCAGTGCTAAATCGTATTCAGTGGACCAGCTGAGGCGAATCACTGTGCATTCGTGACTGCTACTACTGCACCCTCATTGCATCACTTATACGTTTTTATCAGCAATTAATTCATATTGATTTGTCAGTCATTGGTGTAAATTTGTCATGCCCATTAAAGTTTGAAAATTGAAGCAAGGTATTATGTCTGCTATTCAGGAATAAACCCCTCTAGGAAATCTGCTCTTTTTATGCATTTAAATAGAAAGGAATCAAAGTTTTTTCTTACTTTCAATCATTTAATTGCCAAATTTAAATTTTTTATTATTTTTTTTTATTCAGAATAATGCAACTTAATGTCTGTATGTTTACATTCTTCCAAGTGGGAACAGAATGTTGCCCAGTATTCACTAGTTACTTCAATTTAAATTAATCTGGATGATGAGAATTGCTCTGAGCTTTCTTGGGCCTTCTTCCTCTGTGGACTTTTAACTTAATTAATTCCTATGAAGTTCTTGGCCTGAGATGATTTTGTTAGTAACATTTTAATCAGCGTTGTATTACCACTATAAATATAAGATAAAATTAAATGAGTGAGGTACTTCATTCTCTCCTTTGCTTAGTCTCTAGGCTGGCAAGTGACATGATTTTTTAAATTTTTTTTTTTTGACATGAGTTTCTTATGTAGAAACAAAACGATATTGTAGTCAGATATGCAACATTGTTTATGTTCTTTTACTGTAATGGATATTTGGACGGCATTCTCAGTAACCACTCTGCATGCTTGTAAAGATTAGTGGGTAATACAGTTCATGGGAAATTTTATGAGCTGAAGTAGATAAGAGCTGAAGATGTTTGTCTTCTGGACGTCTGCTTTAACCTCTAAGTATACACTGTACATCACAACTTCATTATGTTTTCCCTTTTCTTCTTATTGTACTTGTTTTTATGTCATGGAAAAGAACATTTTCTTTTTCCTTGTATTTATCTTTCCCTCCCCGCAGCCCCCATCTCCATTTCAGCATTGTTCACTTGACATTTACCAGTGCCTCAAACTCGGGAGGCAATATTGTTATGTTCTTTTATTATTTATGCTATTTTTGCAGTCAAGAATAAGTTAAAGTTGAGTTGACCATTTTCATTACTAAATTATTTAGTTCATAGATAAAAATACTTTTTCAGAAGCACGTAACATTTTGTTCTGTGCTCTACTCTTGATTTTGATTGTTTGGTTTTTTTAACTTGTTTTATTTTTTTTTACCTTAGTCTCCAATGTACAGCGCTTTGGAAGGTTCATCTATCTCATGATCCCTTTTTCCCTAGGTTGTTTTTTTTTTCTGTTTACTACTTCGTTGTTTTTTTTTTTTTCGTATCTCTTGCGCTAATTGGTGTTTTGTTGTTTGTTTTGCTTTAAGATAAAGATATTTGGGCTGCTTTTGAGACCCTTCTGACACTTTGAAAAGTGCTTCTTCTAGACTTTAAGGCTTTAGGCTGAAGGAGAGAGAGCAGCAAATGTGGAAGCAGGGATATGTGTTTATTGTGCATGGAAGCACCTCTCTCATTAGTGCTTCGTAGCTGGCTCAATATATTTGCTCTATTATTTGTTAGTTTAATCCATGACTGTTAAAGTATTTAACTTACAGTATCTGTAGCTTTCTGTAGTTTTCTTCTAATTATTTTGATGAACAACTGCTTTTTACTTGTCGACGTACATATTTACTGCAAAGGGTAAACAAAGTAGTGGTACGTGCAGAGAGTAAATATTGAAATAGTTATTTCAGTCAAATGTCTGTATTGAGCAACTTGCAATTCAGAGATAGAGTGATGTGGCAATATTATTGTCTTGTCAGCACAAATTCTCCTGGGAAGATTCTACATTAGATTATGTTATGTCAACTGAATCCCCCTCCCTTTTGTATTTACTCAGGAATGTGTCAATACTGTGATTGTGAAAACATGAGTCAATTTTTTTTTTATGAAGTTAGTCATACTGCTTGAAGGAACAGCATAGGAAAAGAAGGAAAACAAAGAGAAGGGAATCATTATGAACTTAATTAAATATTCACAGACTCAGCACAAAGTTTAAAAGAAAGTGTAAATAAAGGCATCAAAGTGAAAAAAGAGATAGAACTCAACACAAAGTTACCGTGTGCTAAAGTTAGATTGTGTCTGACTGCGTGTTTTGGATTCTGTTTTCATGAAACTGAAGGAGATGAAGAATTGTATAAGAAAAGCAAGGTGGGAAAGGAGAAGAAAAATAATCAGTAGTATTAAAAGTCAAACTTGGAGGAAGATGATTAAGTGCAGTTCTTCATGGTTTAGAATCAACCTTTTAAATTATTTTTGTTACAGATGTTTGCAGAAAAAGTAGAAAAATGTTCATGGAGTGTAGAAGGCATCACTGCTACGCAGAAAGATCAAGATATGCAGGAAGAATTGGATGATTGTGAGGAGTGACACATTAGAAATGGGATGAGCCTAGACTTTCCAGTATAAAATGTAAGATGAGACTATAGGTACGAGTAGTGCTAACTCTATTGTCACCTGAGGGTTATTCGATTGGCAGTCACAGAACAGGAGTCTTCTCTAATAATCTTATTTGCAAGATAAACTAAGAACAACTGATGTGATTCAACCAGAGGAGAGGCAAGTGTGATTTTTAAGATGTGTTGAGCAAGATCTGTCTAGTAAAGATAAATATTGCTGTTCTACAGAACATTGGTAGCCTTTCACATGATGTATTGCCTCCCATTCTTGACTCTCACATTTAAGAACTCTGATAATCCTTCACAGGTGGGTAGCCTTTTATACAGAAGATTTCTAAAATACCTTCACTTGTTCCCTTGCAAAACAAAGGCTGAAAGCTCACCTTGGAGGGTCAACATAGCAAAAACCTAAATGAGCTATAGAAATTAAAGGACAGAAAGCAAAATGTAAAAGTATCGCCAAGATGAGCAGTAGGAGATTCCTAGGTATCAACTCAGCTTCTAGATTATCCTTCCAGCAGAAGCACTGGAAGCAAGTAATTTAGTTTGTTTTCTGATAGACCTTAACAGATAAAGAAAACTACATGATGCAGTTGCCTGCAACTCGTGGATCTTGACTGTTTAATGCAGGATTTGCTTACATTACTGCATTTGAAATGGGGAAGCTTTGAGGTTCCTATGTCTTAATATGGGAAGCATCCTTATTATGTTTCCTCATTATTAAAAAAAAAAAAAAAATCAGGTGCTTTTCATTCTCTACTAATATGTTTCCATCACATGTAGTCTTTACAGTTTTACATAGTCAAATAAACATTATATTGCTTAAGGTCTTTCTAAAAATAGGTCAAAATTAGTTTCATAAACTGATCATAGCAAAGATTATGTAGAGAAAAAATATCAAATCATTCAGAATTTATTGAATTTATTTTGAAGTTTTAAATCTTTGTATTATAATTTAAAACCATCTTTCGAATGAAGGATAATCTGGGACAAATATATACGATTTTTCTTTTTCGTAGATTTTCATCTGTGGAGCTGAGGGGTGGTCAACATTAGGAAGATGAAAACAGGAATAGGCTATATAAATAAATCAGCTGAGTAGAAATTTCAGAAATTATCTTTCCATCTAATAAGTGCCTTTCCATAGTGCCTTGTCTTGCTTGCTTTATGTTACGAGTGTACTTGGAAAAGGGAGCCTCTTCATTCCCAGGCGTTGTTGTGGCCCTGCTGAAAGAGCCAGAAGGTAGACTGAATGAAGACAAAAGTGTCTACACAGGATGTTTCTTTCTTGAAAACGTAGAACTCACATCTGTAAGAAATGCACGTGGCTAATGGACTGCTTAGAAAAAACAGGGTATGGCCAGGAAACAGCTGCACTAAAGCAACTTGCTCCCCCAGAGAAATTTCAAAATGTTAGGACGAAAAAGTTGTTCACAGCAAATGCTGTTTCCTGCTCCTCGGCACAGTCTGTGGTGCGATCCCTCTGCTCAAAACAAAGCTTATAGCATTTCCTGGTTAAGCAGTGTCCACAGGGCTACCAACTGGATTGAGTTGGTATGGAAAAGAAGTGCAGAGGATGACCTTCTCAACACAGAGCTGTCCTCTGAAGAAGGACTTTCCCATCTCACAATGTATCTCCTATTTCAGTGGCCCACATCTGGGCCAAAATGGGCTGTGTTCCTCTTCACTTTGCATTAGGAAAAGGAAATAGGGTAATGCCTCCTATACCACTTGTGTAGTAGGGAAGTAATTGGATTTATCTGGTTTTTTTTACATAGGTGAAGAATAAATTTGTCATTAGAATTTAGATGAAACCTCACTGGAGTTTTTAACAGTGAAAAGAAGGGTAAATCTAAGTAAACTTCCCGGTTTCCATGAGCCTGCAGCTTGCACTTGTGGGGTTTTTTTCCCCTTTCTAAGAATAAAGCAACAATATCTATCAGAAATGTTTATGCCATCGAGGAATCCAGAGAAATGCAGGAAATGCAGTATGAACACAGAACTTAAGTACTACTACTTTATTTGTCTTTGTGTGTGTGGATTTGATGGCCAAAAAGAAGAGGCCCCAAGGGCTCCTTAGTATGCAATTAATATTTTGGCTAGAAAAGCAGCAGATTGTTTCAGTATGCTTACATGTTATGACATCATATTCCAGTAAAATTATAATGAACACAATTTTTGTTTGTCTCTGTGGCAAAGCAAAATGAGTTTTCTAATTGTCAACAGACCTTCGTGATTTATTTAATTATAGTGGCGCCCACTCACACCAACTTAGTTAGGGGCTATCAGCATTTCTGTTATGAACCCCTATTTTTAGGGGTTTATAACTAGTTGTAAATATTTGCTCCTTGCTGAAACTTGGCATTCGAGGTCACAGTCATAGAGCAAATACTGTTTTTCAGGTTGACTAAAGTGATACCAATGGCATTATCTAAAAAAGTAGATTTTTGTTGCTGTGAAACTTAGAGGAAATACAGAGAACCTGCTTCCAGACCTCTGATTTGAGGGATCTTCTTAAGAATCTCAAACGTTCAGAAGAGCCAGATGAAAATTTACTTGTTTTCACAGCTTGTAAGTGACTGGTTGTTAAAGTATTATCCTTTATCGGACTTTTTTCCTTCCAGTTGAATATATCATTTCACGCGTCCTTTTATTGTCTTCCAGATTTGTAATCTTTGTCATTTGGCTGTGTCTGCCAGTTTATGTTCTGAGGACTGTGCCAGTATCATCTGGGAATAATTTTTTACCTCAGAATTTTCTCCAAAGGAGATTCCTAACCTTTGTAGGTGCCGTGTAGAATGCAGGGACAGGCATATTCTTTAAATATAGGTAGTTTTGAAACATTCCAAAATCTAATGAGTTCGTACATGGAGCATTGCTCTTGGAAATCCTGACTGGTTCAGTTTGGTGGCTGAATAAAGTGAGCATTAAGCCTGACATGTAGCTGGTTTTGTGATGATGAATATTGTGCTGATAGGTTATTACGTAATAATCAGCAATTTCTATATTATTATTTCAAGATTGTTAATGTTTTCAGTCCTTCTTAGTAACTCTAACATATTGGGAAGGTTTGTTGGTGATCCCTGGTAAATACAGTGTCTTAACTTGTCATGGGCTTGCTTGTTACAGGAGTGTCCATCTTCAGGATGCAGAATCATTCTGTGCTAAAACTCAGTTTAATCATTGCACTGGACTTTCAGACTGTAATATTATGATGACTTTTAGGGTGTTTGTTATAGATGGTCTCTGTCCTCACCACTGGAAAAAAAGGAGAGTGTTATGTTTTCATTTGACACTCTCTATGCTGTAAAGAAGCCAATATCCCCCCTGATTTAGTCCATTTTCTGAGGATTTCAGGTGCTTCTTTGCAGTTTCCTGGCAATGTTCATATTATCAGTGCTCTGTTAAATCTGCTTGAGGCCAAGCAGAGAAAGAAAAGTTTAATCAAAACCAGGTCAAAGCCTAATCATTCTGCCAATGCCAAAGAGCTGCATGAGGCTCTAGAGCCATGGGCTGAATATCATTTTTCCATAGTATCATAAATAGCTCCCTAAACACTCTTTAAAATAAAAGGTGGGGAGGGAGGAGGGAAAAAGAAAGGGTCAGTTGTGGGATCTGAGTTCATAGAGTGGATTAATATTCATGTGCTTTTCTCCTTTGCATGTAAATGGAGAGAAAGGTAGATCCAGTAACTCAACAAGAAGCAGGAACTTCTGATGGATGTTGTATTTTCCCTAAATCTAGGTGACTGCTTTTGTCTGACGGAGTTTATCCTCTACTGTACTGCAACTGATGGAGGCAGCCAGCAAATCCATCCATTTCCATGCTCTAGTTCTAGACCTTCTGAAAACTTCCTGTGGGATGGTTGGGAGGATTCCTGGGAACTCTTTGAGGAACTTGACAGCCTGTTGCTGCAGGGAAAGGATAGCTACAGGAGACTGTGGCTTCTAGCAGGCTCGAGCAGTTGCTAACAAGCTCTGTCAGCTACTTCTGTCAGAAGCTACATGGAGCTTTTCATCCAGCTGTGCCCTGACGTGGTCAAGCACCCTTTCAGCAACTACTAGGGAGAAGCACATGTGAAGTGTGTGTGCTCAGTGATGGTGGTGGTGGCACAAGTTTCTAGCACTACCTATCACTAGTACGTCGAGACCTTGAGTCAGATCTAGGTCCAGAGTTTTAGTTGGGATGGGGTGCAGTGGTCTTGTCTGCAGGAAGTGTGCACTGTCAGTGGATCTGTATGACCAAGAAAAGGAGATGCAGGAAGGTGCCAGCAAGCTCTGCTGACATCACTAGAGCTAATGACTAAGAGATCAATTGGATCTACTCTTGAGATCCTACAAGTGCAAGAGCCTGGATCTCCAACCATGCCAAAGGAGGAGCAGGGAGAGTCAGTACTTATTGTGCTGAGAAATGCTGTGATGATGAAGGCTGGGTGAAAGCCTGTAATTTTTGACACCAGAAGGAAGGCTTCTGCTCTACCTGCAGATCTGCAACTGCAATTTCAGTGCCCTGGCATCAAATTAGGGCCTGGGAGCTCTCAAAGCATCCAGTCCAGTGAAGTCTGAGTTCATGGTAACTACTGATGAAGCTTTTCATTATTTTTTTTTCCCTTGATTTTAAATAAAGTGCAATATTCTTCACGTTGGAAATATAATTTGACGTGTGTTTGATGTCAAAGGCCTATTCCCAGTTCTATTTTTAGTATTCCCTAAAACAACATTGCAAACCAAATAAAGCTAATAAATCAAAGGAAAGCATTGGTTTTAGGAAGCATTTTATGTAAACTCCTTAAGCTAAGGGAAAGGGTGAAAATTCTGCCTTTCACTTGAAAAAATAACATTCTTTTTGAGATAAATCTCAGTCTGAAGCCACTGTGCTTTTCAGTTATAGGTTTTGCCACGTTGATAGTGACTTGGTGTTGTGTTTGGACCTTTGAGAAGCAGAGGGAGGCAGAAGGTCAGTTGCCTGTCGGAAGCAATGAAGGACACAGTGAAGTGGGATAGAAAAGAATGTTCTTGAACTGTGTTTTGGTTTGACAGCTGGTTTGCTAACGGATGGCACCGTGGTATTGGGATTTCGTTATGTATGTAGGACCTTTGTAGGTGTGTCAGACACCTTTCCAGTCTTTCACCAGGTCAAACACTGGAAAGAGTTGCCCACAGATGTTATGGAATCTTCGTCCTTGGAGATAATCCACGATACTCTGGACAATGCCTGACCAAGACAGTGGAACTTCAGAGCTTGACCCTACTTTGGTTGCTGCATTGGACCAGATAACCTTGAGGAGCCTTTCCAACTTCAGTTATTCTATAATTTTATGAAAATGTTACATAAGCAAATCCATTTCCAGGCCTTAATAATTCCCTATAACTGTTAAACTGTAAACAGGAAAGCAAATACCCGCTTTTTGCATGTCGTAAAGGCAACTTAGCTCACCCCTCCAAGGCCCTATAGCCAGAGGCTGGTTGGAGCCAGTGTTATAGTTTTGTTCTTTTCATATAAACGTATTTTTAGAATTCGGCACAAAGTTCAGGGACGCTGAGCCTGAAGTGCTTATTCACACTTGTTTAGATTTGAGGTGTGCTGCTATCTGAAAAACTTTTTTTTCTTTACTTTGTTTTATAGTTGAAACAAATCAGTTACAATTATTAGTCAGAAAGTCTTCATACCAAAAAATCATCACCCATGTTAACAGATGAAAATGGAGAGAGCAGATTTTAATAAGGATCTTTTAAGAGGAAGGAGGAAAATGTAGAACTTTGTTGTGTTTTTGAGGGATTCTAATTTTGTTGCAGCTTTTGGCCACGCTCTTGGAATCCTGGGCTTTTTTACATTGCTGTAAAATGTGTACAAGTTATTTGTCATAAATGAGAAGCCATTGCTGATAGGTATATGTTTTTTCCAAGGCTTAAATCTCCAGTGTTAGAAAAGCCTTTGTTTGAGGAAGGAGCACAAGCAGACTAGACCACAGAGCAAAGACTGTGAAACAAACTCCTTCACCTATCTAAAATATAATTAAAGGACTCAGGACATATTCTCTTAAAAGCTTTTTAACAGTGATTAGAAGTAATTATCTATGCTGAATTGCTTTTTTTCTGAGTCTAGGGGGTGGCGGAATACTTCTTTTCTGTAGAAATTGCTTATATGGATGGCACTACATCTCTTTTTTTCCTTCGCTGCTAGTGAGAGACAGGTTTCAGGGTAGAGAGCATGGGCTAGGGTAGCTATTTTTGTTATTGGAAATAGAGACGTGGAGTTGATGATAGGAATAAAAGATACTCCTTTCTTTGAGGAATAATAGCTGTGCCAGTTTGTAGGAAAACGTTCCAGTTTTTGCTTTATCTTTCTTTTGGTGCTTTTCAGACATACCTAAACCCTGCCATTCCACTATATTTGGAAATTTTTCTGTAGGATGAAAAAAATGGAAAAGAATGTGATGGTCATTGCTGCTTTTCCTTCAGTGCCTGGAAAAGTTTTGGCTACTATAATGTTGGAGGAGAGCTGCTTCCAACCCTCTGTTACACTCGTGGAAGAGAACTCCTTATCCACTACAACAATTTCAATATTTGAGCTTTAAAAAGAGGATGTTTTATCCTTAACTGCTGCACTACATTACATAAAAGTCATGATAACTTGTGGTGTTGTTTTCTTTCCATGACTTTTTTCTAGGTATCACTGCCCAGTGCCTAAAATTTTCTATGTCCAGTTAACTGTCGGCAACAGTGAGTTTTTTGGTGAAGGAAAGACTCGTCAAGCTGCTAGACATAATGCTGCAATGAAGGCCCTTCAGGCTCTCCAGAATGAACCTATTCCAGAAAAATTACCTCAGGTTTGTGTTTCAGAAAACTACTCCTAATCTTCATGTTAAGATACCAATGTAATTTCTGTTTTTTCAATGTTTAATTTTGATTTTTTTTTTATATGTATATTAGCCTCAGTAATTAGAGAAATAATGCTGAAATTGTTTTTCCACCTAATATGGAACTAGACTTAAGTAATGAAAATAAATAGGTATTTTAAAGATAGGATTGTCAAGAGAGATTATATAAAAAAGTCAAAATAAAATAAAATATTTGAGATTACACCAAAAGAAGAGAAAATATCCACTTCATCAATGGCTCCATGGTGAATGAATTATTAACATTAATGTGTTGTGCCATGAATGTGATCTTTGCAGTTGAAATTACTTGTCCACAGTGTATCTAAGAACTTGATGGAGCAAACTACTGATCACCTGTCTGATAAGTTTTAGGCTTTTATCTACTTAATACTTTTTTAAATAGCTGCCTTCTCACTGCTAGGCTTGTAAGTGGTGTATATTGCTCCTGAAAAATTAAAATGTTGTGTCATATTTTTAAAAATAATTGACAGTAAAAGCATTCTCAGAACAATATAGTAAAATTGCCCAGTCAAGTAAGCCAAAATAAATATTTTTATTTTGTACACTCTTTCTGCTGACACCTGTTGAGCTCCTGTGCACAGTACAAAACCTTACTAATAGTACCTTCAGTGTCTTTTTGATCTGCTTTTGAAGAATGGAAATAATTTTCTATATTGAAATCTTTGTTCTTTCTGCCTCACCACGTCTTTGTGTCCTCCTTTTGATCCAAAGAGAGTTTGACTCACGCTTTTGTTTTGCTATATTATTTTTCTGGATCAGAAAATTCCCTTAAAAATTGCTTACTATAATTAATTTTTTAATTTTTTTTTTTTTAATCCAGGAAAACTATTGCAAAAATATCTGCAAAATCTTAGGAGAAATCCATGCTGCTTTTCTCATTTTCTCCCTTTCTTTCTCTTTTGATTTTCAGTCAAATGTATTGGTTGATAATGAATCCTTAGCACAAACACGAGTGGGAATCTCACATTATTGAACCATATTTTTAGCTCAGCATATTCTTAGTTTTTGAAAATTCTGTATTGAATATGGTATTTTATCAAAAGCATGCTTGAATCCAAGATGTCCATTGATCAGAATGGAAGTTAAACCACTAAGTGCATATGATAATAAGTAGTAAACAGAAATAAATATATATAAGTAACATTTATATATGTTATCTATATATGTACTCAGTATATATATATACACTGAGTTTTCATAGCCCATGGACATACATAATTTACCTAACAAAAGTAATAACATTTTAAATCAACATTCCTGCCTAATTTGATCTATTTTGTATCTATTTACATCAATGTCTGTTAGATGTGCCAGCTTTTAGAAGATGTAGTCATAGCAAATTGAGTTTCCCAAATTCTTGTAGCGTGTTCTAGTGTTGCCTCTCTCATGAGCTAAAGAAGTAGCTCCAATTTTTCTCCATCCGAAGTTATGTATGTAAATTGAATCAAATCCACAATTAACTATGAGAAAAATAGGAAAGACTTGTCAGGAGGCAGCACCATAAATCAGCTGAGGCATTCCCATAGGACTTCCAAGACATTTGGGAGCACTGTGAGTGTTTGGTGCAGCAGTTGAAGACCACTTGGGATATGAGAGGATGTCAATAGCAGGTGTCTGTGAGTAGGAGAGTAAATTGAGTCCTCAGTCAGGTAAACCTCTATGGCTTGGTTATGCTGAGGGTAAAGGGAGT
This sequence comes from Baryphthengus martii, assembly GCA_013396935.1. Taxonomy (NCBI): domain Eukaryota; kingdom Metazoa; phylum Chordata; class Aves; order Coraciiformes; family Momotidae; genus Baryphthengus; species Baryphthengus martii. The sequence continues at coordinate 516,960 of VWZK01011773.1, read as the reverse complement.
TGGTTGCAGACTAGTCATGAAGAAATATCTCTGTCACTTCATGGGTTAGAATTGTAGGTGACTGGAGAAGGCTGGAGATGCCTAGGTCGTGGTGGAGTACAAACAGCTGCGTTGAGTGTTGCTGAGTAAGAGAATCAGTTCTCCAGAGTACCAAAGATTGCTGAAAATAGAATTTAAGGTCTCGTTGGTGCCAATGTTCAGGCTCCTTCCTGCTGTTGGTGATGTGAAGTGCACATGGGGCTGCCATGCAGTTGTGGGATGTGCCCTCCTCATGGGACACGGTCCAGCTCACTAAAACTCTTCTTTGTTTAGCAGAACTGACCTGCTTGGGTCAGCTATGGATGGTGATTGATTTACCATTCCTCAAACATCATGCACGAATCAGAGCCAGTACACATTAGAGTCTGACTGGCCTCAATTACATGACATGAATGAGCTTCTTTCTTCCTCAGTCACTGCAAGGACAGACCTGCTGGTACCATTCTAACCTTGCATCCCATGAATTTCACTGGAATGGGATCCACGAAGTACAGCACAGTAAATATATGAGTTTACCTTCTAGTCTTCATATATGTGTTTGCTTAATGCAACCTTCCATATGTTCTTTCATTTTGAGATACCTTTTTTTTAAAAGAACCCCCAACTTAGTTAAAGATAATTTCTTTTTTTTACCCGTATTAAACCACTGAAGAGGAGTATTGCCATCGTAGTACTTCATTGCACAAATGTGTAGAAATGCAAACATGCAAGTTTAAATGCTGGAGACAGTCCTGAACATATTTTGTTTTCCTTAGGAAAAGACCAAGGCTTGAAACCTTATTGCTCAGTACTAAGTTCCAAGTCTTAAAGTCTATGATCCTCCCTATTCTTCACTCACAGTTAGGCTCTCTACTGTGTTTGAGGGAAATATGCAAGGAATTAGATTGTAAGGGCAGAAGGGACAATGGGGATTTTCTGGAGTGATGTATTTGTATGAATCATGAAATTTTAAAACTGTAGTTTCTACATTAGATGCTACATATCTAGTTAAGCGAGGGTACACCTAGAAAACTAAACATTCTCAACTTAAAGGCTTAGTGACAGTCCAGTGGAGTTTAGTATTATATTATGTAAATTATACCAGTGATTGATTATTCCCCATTTCAAAGATAATTTGCAAATTATTTTTTCTGCATTCACTTAGCTTCATTTTATATCTAATTGGTATCTTATCTTTCCTAAATGTAACAAACAGATATGAAACATCTCTCTCCCATATACATTTTACAGATTATGCTTAAGTAATTTTGAATCTTTTTATGGAACTTTTTTTTGTCAGCTTTTGCCAATTATCAGCATCCTTTATAAAACACAACTGAATACAATACTTCACTAGAGGTCCTACATAGTTTCATTCTAATTACTGATGTTAGTCCTTTGTACTGCACCCTTTTTTTTTTTTTTTTTCAGCAGATTCTGTAAACTTTATAGATTTTTGTTTTGCATTTAGCTCTGGATCGATGTCTGGGATGTAAATTGCTTTTTTCAGACTAAAAATTTTGCAACCGTTTAATGAGACAAGAAGTACTCTGAGTCTGCCTGTTGTAGCTGACTGCTGGATTTTCGGTCCTGCATTATTGTAAAGATTAGTATAGTAAGAGTTAACGAATGGCAGCTAAAGGATTGATAAATTTCTTTGTTCATGTGAAGAACCTAATGCTTTTTAAATGTTCTTTTATAACTTCAGTATCTGCATTTTGTAGCTATGCTGGTGGCTGAAGATTTAGCTCAGACTTTGTTATGTAAGATGGGAACTCTGCAGGAATCCACCTAATTCAGCCCAAATTTCTTTGATGTTTACCTCTGCTAATAAAAAATTAGGAGCCTGGCCAAGGTTATGTGGTTATTGAGAAATCCCAGTTTGAAAGATTCAGAGCTTTGCAGTTTGAAAGTAGCTGAAAATGAAACCTCTGGGAACTAAGGAAGATGTGGCCTGGGGAGCAAACACCAAAAGGTATCGGTTGCAGAAGGCGGTAACTCTTTGAGTGCTCCCCATGCTGGTGGTTGTCTGGGAAAAATAAGACTTAAAGTGTAAAACAAAGCTGAATTTTAAGCAAGATAATGTTTGTGTGTGCCTTTTGTTGTTTTATCTTTTAGCCTTTCTGTTTGTGATGCTCCTGTGGATAAATAAATAATGCTCTGTGTTGAGCAAGCTGTTCTCTGTCACTACCTTTTCACACTAGTCCTAACTCCCAGAGGGAAGTTGATGGAGGGGCCATTAACCAGTGGGACCTGCTGAGGACACCTGTAACCTGGTGACCCAGTCAAAATGTGAGGATAATTCACTGAATTTCTTCTGAGAGAAGCACAGTCTTCTGTGCTTCATGGAAAGTTCTTCCTTGCTTGGAAGGGGTACCCACAAAGAGACTGAGAAATTGGTCAGAAGATCTGTTTGATCATCATGTTTGACACAAGAAGTGTGTATTCGGGTTATTGTTATCCATGTCATTAATAAGACTAAAATCCATAGAAGTTATTTTCCCATCTGTCATTAATTTATATATTAATGTGTGTGTAATCCTTTATTATGAAGCATAAGTGGCTATGGCTTCATGGTCAGCAGATGTCTGATAATGGACTCCTGAGATGGAGGTACAAATGCTGATTTACAACTTGACAGGAAATCTCAGAAGTCTTTGAGAAATCAGGCAAGAAGTATGTTATATTTCTTTTATCTTCTAAAAATTGTACTATATTTATGTATTCTTCCTTTTCAGAATGGAGAAACAGGAAAAGAATCAGAAGAAAATAAAGATGCAAACAAGTCTGAGATCAGTGTAGTGTTTGAAATTGCTTTGAAGCGCAATATACCCGTCAGTTTTGAGGTATGTGTTACAGGTTTATTCATTTGCTAAGAAAGTATGACAGAAAGTGCCACTAAATCTCAACACAGTTAATAATCCATCGTGAATATGACATTTAAATTCATTCAAGCTATAAATAAAGAAATTGGTAGTGTATTGGAGTCTAAGACACTGGCTTTTTTACGATTAAATTACGTGCTCTTTCAGAAGTGCTAGAGACCAAGTATGGGGTTGCAAACAAGTGGATGGCAGAAAGACAGTTTAAGCACTTCTGTCCAGGGCTGTGGGATTAGAATCAGTAGCCACACTAAATATGATTTGAAATAATCTTCAAAACAGTCGGCCAAAGTCTTTAGCTGTAGGTATTCATACACTGGAAATGTTCCCGTTGAGACATTTTGCATCCAATGTGCTGTTTTCAGAAAGTCACAAGTGTCTTTTTGTCTTCCACAATGTTTCACTCCTTATCTATCTCTCCTTAAGCTTTTGTATTCTTTTTTTTTTTTTCCCTCATTTCATGTGATTTTATTTATGAACCGGCTACGAACTTCTGACACCTTTGTTTACCTTCAGTAATTTAAGAATATTTGGAATAACTCCAATGCTATCAATGAACCTGCTGAAGGAGAATGAGTGATAAGTAACAGGAAGATTTTTCCGATGAGAAAGTTCTTACGCTCTTTAAAGTGTGTTTTATTTTTCTGCATTTTGGTTTACGTTTAAATTGAGTATATTTGAAGGGTAGTGCTTATACTAGCAGTGGTTATTTTCTCCTGTGCTTTTTCCTTTTGAAGTATAGGCATATGTTTACATGCCAAAACCTATAAATTATACTGTAACATGCTTTATAGTGTGCTCTGTGCAGTTTACTGATGTCTTTGGCCCATACCCATGAATTGGCCAATGTCAAATGAGCTGGTTGGACCTTCTTAGAAATCTGAGAAATCTCTCAGAAGGTAGGTAAGAGAGCCAAAGACAAAGAATATAGTTTTTCATTAAGGAATTCCCCAGTATAACAAATGCATATATCCTTCATATATATCTTCTATGTAATATGGACTAATTAGAAAATGAAGAAATTGTAAAATCTCAGGGATAAATCTAGGGTGTCTGGGTTTGGCTTTTTTTGTTGTTGTTTTTGTTTTTTTTAATTACGTAGAAAGAAGGTAACTCTTGTGTAAGATTAGACATCATGGAAACACATGCCTGTGTTTCAAAAAATTAATGTTTAGGTTTTCACACATCATTTTCTACCCAAAGTATTTAAAAGAATTTGGAATCGTTCCATACAAATCAGTAGGCTAAAATACAGGGAAGTGTGTGATCATGGCTCACAGAATAGCTTGGAGGTTGGAAAGTAAAGAGGAATAGAGTACTTTAAATGTCTTCTTAACTTAATTCCTGTGTTTTGTCTTATTTAAGAGAGAGTATTTGACAAGGAGAGAAAGAAGACAGAGATACTCAGTACAGGAAAAGTCTAATGTGTCACTTGCCAATGAATGTTAGCAACACTGAAAAAAAGACAGTTTCTTGCTCTCCTGGCAGATTTTGTCTTATTTCCTGTCTTTAAATTCCATTTTATTTTCAGTATTTTTCTTTGAATTGGAGTATTCTTTCTTTAGAAGAGCAAATACTATAATATATATGTTGGTTTTTATTCTCAGTATCAGGAGTGAGGGGATAGAGTGCTTCTGCCCCTTCATCCCCTTCTAGTGTTCGGTTTCTTATGTCCCAGTCTTATCAGAGTGGGGCAGAGACATTGTATTTTGAACCGGGACTAGACCAAATTGATGCCTCTGGGAGTCTGAGCAAGTTTCCATCTGGAAGTTTCACACCCTTCTGGCTCTTAGTCTTCTGGGGGTTAAGGGTTTCAGATGGGATGATTGATATGCTGAGTAGTGCTCATTTGTGCATCGCCTGTTGGTCACCCTCCTTCACTCCAGTTGTAATAAAGCATTCAGACTTTTTAAATATTTTATTTTTTTTTTAAACTGGAAAAATGTTTTACATCTGCCCACACAAGCACCTGGAAATATCTTGGTACTTCAAAACTTCTAAATAATCAGGGATGTAGGTGACATGTTTTTGTTGACCTGCTTTTTATCTCCTCTGGGTTTTTTTTATATCCATTTAATCTCTTCATAATCTTTTGAGTTTTCTACCTGGAATCTTATTAATAATTGAAGCAGCATTGCTCTTTCGTGGTAATTGTGCTGTTGTTTTTCATTTGACAGCATGATTCATTAAGTTGAACCAAATTCACTCTTGATGTAACTTGACCCTAGGGATATTTTGGCCACATGTTTTCTCTTGCTGGAGTTATTCTTTAAATGAGTGGAACAGAAAAAGAAAATGGTATTGAACCGTCACCCTTAATCAAATTCTTAGCTTTAAATTAGCAGTGATTTGGTCTACAGGTCGTAGCTTTCAACTGAGGAATTAGTTTAATGTGTTAATGCAGATAGTCTTCTTGGACTGCAGAGGCTGAATTTCTTTGTAGTGTTTTCTATCCCAAGGCTTATAGCACAACTGTTTGAAATCATATGGAGTAAAAAAGATCTAAAATCTGGGGTTAACCAAAAACGTTGTTAGGTAAATATTATTTTTGCTAAATAACCAAATCTGGATATTCAGCTTGATCTGGATCCCATCTGAATCCTATGGGGTTCAATCTATTGACAACACAGGCTTTTTTTTTCATTGACACACTAACAAAGAAACAGTTTTGAATATTTTCCAGGCAATTATTTACCTTGTATCACATTCTTAAAAGTTTAAGAGATGAAAAATAAACCAGAATAGATTAGTTTTATATTTAGAAATTTATTTTCGTGTGTATGAAAACACAATATGGTTTTGTATTAGCATTCTTTTTCATGTATATACATTTGTGCATTTATATATACATGAGAAAACTTATATAAAACTAATGTTTTAGGAACTCAGCAATTCTGTTTCTTAAGCAAGTTATATTGTCCTTTTTCATCTGATTGGCGTAGATGTTCTTGTATGTTTTATTAATACATTATATTGCATGCAAGTGGAAACACCTCCATAATGGTCTTAGTAAGACCATAGAAAGATTAAGGTCCTTAGTAAGATTAATTTAGCCAAGTTTTACAGCCAGCATGTTGTAATACTCAAACAGCAATGTACAGGGATGGATAAAGATATATTTTTAAAATTGGGGAATACTGCAGTGCAGCAAAGGTGTTCAGCACCAGTATGAAGCCTGATTGTGCACGAGAGCAGGAGATCCTGGCACTGCTGCCTTCTCTCGTAGGGAAGAGCTAGTGGGCAACTTTCAAGTGAGGAAATCTTGAAAATGCTTCTGAAATTATTACCTGGACTCTAAAATGGAAACACTCCTGAACCTACAACAGAAAAATCCCATGCTGACACAGATGTCGTCTTAATCTGGGAAAATGCAGGCGAAGTTGTCTTTTAGTTTTCATTTTGTATCTTTTTATTGATGTGTGCTGTGATGATTGTATTTGCTGAGTGAGGCTGCCACAAAAGAGAGCTTAAGAAAGAAATACAAGCCTAAGACCTCATTACAGTGTAACAGCAAAACTAAATATTTCAAGGGACGTGACCTTGATAAAAAGAACTTTAATACAAACCATGTTGTAATAATATTAAGGTTGAAGGTTTCAGCCCATTAAAAAAGTAATTGCAACACCAAGAAGGCCTCAACACCTTTACCTCAATTCCCTTGCACTCAGGCATTGCACTTCCTTAACAAATGATTTGATGTAACTGAACCTATTGAAAAAAAAAAATATTTGTGTTGATTTTGAAGCTAATACAAAGATATCCTCTAATGTCTGCTTAAACACATTGCACGTAACAAAGATTAGCTGCTTCCACCCATCAAACAAAATAACTGAACCTTTTTCCCAGATGAGGTCTCTAATTCCTCATAGACGTTGTCCAGGCCAGTAGATGGTGCATCCATGATGAGAGTACTCTCTTAGGACTTGCAGTGCTCTGTTAGTTGTTGGTGAATGTCTCCTAACAGTATAGCCTCCTAAAAGGAAATGTTGATGTACAGAAAAATAAAGACAGAAATAGAGTTAAATGAAGGTACAGTGTTCAGAACTTTCTTTTTTTTCCCCATATTATTGTAACTTTTAAGAGTGGAGAAGCACTTCAAATGGGTTTTCTCATTGTAATCCTGAATATGTTTGGAAGGGAATGAATAAATTAAACTTTTCAGAACCAATGGACTTTTGTGTGAGTTACGGTGGCTCTTTTGATCGTTCCTTTGGGTGCTGTTGGGAAGGACAGCTGAGAGTTCTGGAGGCAAGGCTGCAGCAGCCTTTCAAATGTATGGGATATTCCTCTTGAGTTGTGTGTTCTGGCATGGTAAGAGTTGAGAGCAGGCATGGTGCCTGCAGCTAGGACAGCCTAAAACTCACATCTTTAAGACTAATGTTTGAACCATGTGTGAACATCCTGTGTTTTAGTGTAGAAAAAAAATTGCAAATGAGTTGAAGTACTGCCATATAAATACAGTTTTGAATATGTTTTGTGGAAGGAAATAGCCAAAGCCTCGTGGACCTTCCTGAATTGAATTTCTTTAGTATGTGAAGCACCTGGTGAGGAAAATACCAGCAGCCCTGGTTTAAAGATGCATTACTGTTGTATATTGAGTTATTGTATATTGTATTGTAAAACACTGTATATGATGGTTACATTTGCCTCATCTAATTAGCCTTAATTTTCTTTCCTCAAACCTGGTACTGCCACTAATAACTTGCCCAGATTTTATGAAAACCCATGTGATTCCTTTAGTTAGCAGGATAGGTGCATTAGTAGTAAGTACATTGCAGAGCTACAGACATTAGGGTATATCCTTGCAGGGTGATTTGACTCAGTGTTACTTTTGCTTCAAAGGTGATTAAAGAAAGTGGACCTCCTCACATGAAGAGCTTTGTTACACGAGTTACAGTAGGAGAATTCACTGCAGAAGGAGAAGGCAACAGTAAGAAACTCTCAAAGAAACGTGCTGCAATGGCTGTCCTACAAGAACTTAAGAAGCTTCCTCCACTTCCTGTGATTGAAAAGCCAAAACCTTACTTTAAAAAACGTCCAAAAACAATATTGAAGGTATTTGTCCATCTTCGACAGAATTAAGAATATTTGCTCAGAAAAATAACAGTGCAGAAGACGAGGCTTTTGGAAGGGTCCAAAATCTGCTATATCTCTTGTTATTGTAGGAAATGTTATTTTGTGAGGAAGTAGTTACTCTCTGTACATGTCTTTCTATTGTCTGGCATGTTGAATAGTCATTTAGGTATAGGTAAGGGCACATTAATAGCTTTCATACTCCCTTTAGCTTGGTGTAAATAATGATGATGAGTTGCTCACTTGCTCTCTGCTGTTACAGAGTCACTTTTGCCCCGTACTATAAAGACCAGGGACTTTGAGACTAGAATTGTAAGAAAACACATGAAACCTAAAACGTGCTCTTCAGGATATAGTTTTAGGACCTATATTTCATCTTTTTACTGTATTTGTCCCTTATTAGTTTAAAAAAAAATAAATAATCAGGTAATAATTGACTGATGAATTTGCTAATTTTCTTTCATCCTTATAGGGCCTCCGTTGATAGACGAGGATATTAGTAGCTTACAGATGATAGGTGTGCACACTGCTTGCAACACTGACACGCAATAGGCGTGTATTTTTTTCCACAGTTTTGAACTTGGGGAGTCTTAGCTCCTGTCTCAGGAGCAGGAGATAGAAAGAAGTGTCTTTCTTAGCCTCTCAGAGGGAGTATTAAAGAAGAGGCAACCCTAGTAGATTATTTACTGAAGCAACATAATCATTGTATGTCTATATCCTGAAATAACAGTTCTTTCTTTTAAACCTGTTGTAGACTGGACCAGAATATGGTCAAGGAATGAATCCCATCAGTCGTCTGGCTCAGATCCAACAGGCCAAAAAGGAGAAGGAGCCAGAGTATGTTCTTCTTTCAGAGAGAGGAATGCCTCGACGGCGAGAGTTTGTTATGCAGGTATCATCTGCTGTCACGGTCAAGATAACGCCCTCACTCTGTTATCTTCCAACTCGAGCAAATTGGTGGCATAATGAAGCAGATCTCTGTGTTAGGCTCTTTGCTTTATGGTCAGCTATAAGAGTATGAAATATCGTCTCAGAAAGGTTGTTTGAACTTGCTTCTTTCACTTGGTGAAACAAATGGCAATTCAGTTACATGCCTTTTAGATGCTTTTCATGTTGTGATTTTATGTTTTTTATACTCTTTATTTCACCTGTTGGTTTCTGTCTTTATCCCTGATGATTCATGATTTATTTACTTTTACTTGTCTTTTTGAAAAGAAAATTTTTTTTTAAAATTTCTATTGTTGCTCAGAGGATTGTACTACAAACAAGTATTCTGAGATGTGCATATGAAGATCTCCATATTACCAAGCATTTTTGTTTTTAAAAAAGCAGCATCGTAAATATTTTCAGATATTCAGCTTCTTTGAGGCTTTGTTCGTATCTGAAATACCACAACAAAAGCCTTCTATCATGTGTTTTAATCTGTCCAGTTCAAGGCTCTAGACCTAATACGGAAACGGTAGATCATTAATGTTCCTTTAATTTTTAAATGAAGAACATTTACAAAGATTTATTATAACTATGATATTTTGTCAGGTAGCACAACAGCAGGTTGAGAAAGATTAGGAACAGGAAAGAATTATTTTCTCTTGTGTTTTCACTCGGGTAATTTTGTGCTTGAACAATTCAGAACAACATACCTCAACATGTTTTGACTTGTCTACAAACTGCATCAAAATGTGTCTTCTGATCACAAGCAGAATTTGTGATGTTCCAGCACCTTCTTCTCCAGAAAATTTGTTATGTTTTCACTTAAAGATTTAAGTCCCTTCTTCATGTCTATCATGACTATCTAGCAATCTTAATTTCTGTGGACCTCAGTGGTCTTTCTTGATGGTTTATTATTTTTCTCTCTGAAGGAAAATAAGCTATTGGGTTCCTTTTTTTGCGGAGTCTGATTTATCAATGTAAACTTGGAGTTACAACTTATTCTGCTACCTGAAAGTATTTGAAAAAGAGTGATCCTATCACAGACAGTCCCTTTTCCCATGCTGAGAGTCCTATGAGACTGTCCACAGTTAGAGATGATTGTGTAGGGTGTCAGAAGAGAACTGTGTAACGCAGTCCGGCGTTAGAAAGATGGGCTGAAAATTTGAGTTTTCAGTGGAGGAGTCTCAATAATGACAAAATCTTTGGTTTGAGTAAAAAAAAGAATCTTAGAAGCAGTGAATAGGTAGAAGATTCCCCAATCTAAGAAGACTTGTAAAAGATAGGGTCAAAGAAATTCCATAGAACAGTTATATGAATAGAAGTTGTTACGGATACTTTTTCAACACTGTTGCTCCATTTTTTCTCCTAATGTTTTCTCCATTTTTCTCCTAACATTTTCACAATAAAGTCATCCTACTGTTTCCCCCGCCTTCAGGAAGTCTCAGTGGATTCTCTATGACATGCAAAAAGCCTTATCAGAATGAAAAGCCTTTGTATAAACTACTTAAACAATGTTTTAGTTTAATTTAATTGAAGGTGGAAGTAAAATATCCAGAGATAATATGTTCATTTTTATCTGTCACCCAAAGAGCAAGTTAAGATGTGATAAAATGGATCCAATTACTTGTCCTGACTACTAGATAAACAGAAGAAAACCTCTGGTGACATTAGTTGATATTCTGTTCCTGAAGTCAATTTCAGAAAGCTCTTTCTCTTGTAGTCAGACCTTTAATCCTTGATAGAGGTTATAATAATAGCTAAACAAGTTTTACAGGTCTGAGAAATAGCAGCACATTGATTTGTTGTGAGCTGTGTTATAAATTACCATTTTGTCTTGTCCCATTAAAGTCTTTTAATTTTCTTACGTATAAACTTCCGTCACATTGGCTGTTTTCTAATTGTGATTGCAGAACTTCATGGAAGATAAAGCTTATATTTCAAATTATTAATATTTCTGGTTTAGATAGTTGAATCTTTGCTTAATTATATGTGTACTTAGAAGGAATTTTCATGATTGATATTATTTATTTACATCCGCTTCTTTGTATTTAAAATTAATAGGTATTTAAGTAAAGAAAAAATAAAATTTTTAGGAAAGTATATACAGGATAATTTGAGGAAAGTGAATAATTACTGAATAACAGATTACTAAATACTGTTGAGTATTTATTTAACAATTCTGTGCCTGTTTTTACAATTTTTTTAGAGCTCCTTCCAGACCGTCCCAGGTCTTTGACCTCTAAGATTTCTTTTATTCAGACTACCTTGGTTATTTTTTTATTTTTATTTCATTTTGATTTCCCTTTTTTTAAAAACACTTTTGAAACGATACACTGTTTTAAGCAAGAACTTGGCAAATACACCTATCAAAGACCTATGAATATTGCAGAAGTGAATAGCAATTACACTGCTAACATCACAACCCAGACACAGACAGCTTCAGGAGTTTAAGAATGGTACCAAAGCCAAGGAATAAATTACACCTCGTTTCTTGTGGATATCCGTGGCCTAGAATTTGTCTTTATTTTGAGGTTTTATTTCTCTTAGTTTTGTGAAAAGCGTTTTGTTTGCCAGCAACCCCTTGTACAGTGCAGACCAAGTGAAGGTTCACAGGCCCAAGGAGGAGCCTTCACTCCAAAGACTGCTTGGAGAAAAGCTTCTCAGGTGTGAATGTGAAAGAAGGAAGAGTCCCCAGCCCCTGTGCTCCTTACAGTGCAGGAGGAACTCAAACATGGGTTTCATCTTCCTTTAGAAACCATTCTCATTTAAATCTCTGGGTCCTTGTCTCTCTGTTGTTCTGGATACTGTCCTGATGATGCTGGGGAAGTGCTGCAGGAAACATTCCTTCAAGAAAGAGACAGTCGAGATTCTGTAGTGCTTTCTGCACTGAGTGAGGGAGGGAGAATGGTTCCACTTGGAGAGAATGGTTCCTGCACAGAGTGAGGGAGATGGTTCCACATGGAGAATGGGCTTGACACAGCCTGGTGGAAGAGTGATACAGCTGTGTGCACTGATACAAACTGATACCAGTTTGGGGACTTTCTGAAAAATCTAAACAAGCTCCTCTGTGTGAAGCAGTGTTGTAGTCACCTCTTGCACTATTCTTGCTTTTTCAGGATTGCACCAAAAGGGCTGACAGTTGTTGGTAGGTCGGCAAGATTGTTACAGGGTGATACTGAGAAGTCTTGCATTTATTGTGATTATGATCAGTGTTTTCTTTTTCAGGTAAAAGTAGGCAATGAGATTACAACTGGAACAGGCCCAAACAAGAAAATAGCTAAAAGAAATGCAGCAGAAGCAATGTTGCTACAACTGGGTTACAAAGCCTCTACTCCTCTTCAAGACCAGCCAGAAAAGGTGAGAACCAGTTGTTGGGATGCCCACAATTTATGCTTGTCTAGATTTTTAGCTGTATCAGCTAAAACTTAGTAAGGACAAAAGCTTAAACGCTTGCACTCTCTGTTTTAGGGTCGTCAACCTTCATGTAGCTACAGCTCTATAGCTACACCTAGTAGTAAATGCAGCCTTTCCTCCTGTAAGAGTCATTAAAAATGGCAATGTAGTTCCATAGGACAGTCTTCCCATTGCATATGTACTAACAGCATTCCAGAAAAATAAGGGCCTTTTCAGGTTTGATGACTGGGAAAGAAAATATGAGTCTTTTTTTTTTTTTTTTTTCTGTGGAGAAGGAGTTACATTTTAAATTCACGTATGTTGCAGATACATATTTCTGTGTTAGTGATGTGCAAATTAACACTCCTCTCCTGTCTTGAGTTTATTGATGGGAGATTTTGCAACCAAAATTGGGTGTTAAGATTTTGCCTTTTGTACCCTGAAGAGATATTTAGTAAGGGATTGACTAAACTGTGAACTCTGAACAGCTTCTGTCATATGCAGAGTCAGTGCGTGTGTGTATTTGATCATGGCTCAAATGTTTGCTGCGGCTCAAATGTTCTGCTGGGCTTTCCCACAGACAACATGATAAATCTGAATATAGTATAAACCTATCTATATATATCTTCTGAAACACGCTTTCTTTATCTTAAAAAAAAAATTAAGATAAATAAACATATATAGGAAGATACTGTGTTCTATATGTTGCTATATAACTTAGTTATATACTAGTGTGTAATATTATAAACCGAGCACTTGGAAGCTCGATGGTGTCCATAGTGAGAGCACACTGTGAAGTCATAGTCATTTTGAAAAAGGCTCACGATAATTCACTTTTGCCAGAACGCTCAGACTTTTCTGCTGTAGAAGATACTTTCCCTGGTTTCAACTTCTTCACTGCCAATTTGCCAAAGGGCTTTTTGAAAAACAAAGCAAAACAGAAAGGTTGACTATTTTTTTCTAATAGGAAAACATAGGTTTTCTTTCTTGGATTTCAAATTGGCCGAACTATTTTTACTCAGTAATTTTCCGCGATAAAGCCTGAAAAAATTCAGCCCACAACATAATTACTTCGGAGAGCTCTACCCAGTGGAAACTTGTGGTTACATTGAAATCCTTAAAAAAAATTGAGCAGCTAAAAGGGGGTGCTGCTGCTTTGTTTTCCTACGTTTATTAAACTATTGCTTACACATGCACTGTCTTTAAAAAAACCTATTTACAGAGGGAGATATCTTAGAATTGATAGAATAGCCTACAATGGCCTAATATAATTCTCAACACAGTGAAGCAGCTTGATACTGTATCCAAAAAAACAATGGGAACTACGCAGATTTTATGTAGTGACAGTACTCAAGATCATAGAACAAATTTTTTATAGCTTTGTTGGGGTTAAGGACATAAAATGTCTAGAACATAGGGCTTTATCTTTTGTATATAACAGACTGAACATATTTACAGATACTAGTTTCTGTACGTGAAAGCATTTTAATTCTCAAACTAAACTGTGCTGGAGAAGAGGGTAAATAGCCCTTAGATCTCTACCAATTTGAGCATTGCAAAATTCCTTCCATATAAATTGCACAATAAAGATGTACCGTAAGAAGATAACTTGCTTTTCACTTTGAATCCAAAATGGGGCCTGATGTAGATTAGCTGATTTATCAGGTTGGCATCTAAATGGACAATTTTAATTTGTGTTGTTTTTAAAAGAAAACAACTAAATGTGTTTTGATTTATTCATTATTTTAATGAAGACCTGAGAGTGTAACAAGAGCTGTGCATGGTGCTGGTGGCAGCACAGGTAGACAGGTAAGCCAGGTAATGTCAAAAAGTAAAGGTTCTCCTCTTTTCTGTTTATCTGATTCCTGGAAGAAATCAGAGTTGTGCAGAGCCCAGATGAGAGCGTTTTGAAATTTCTCTGGGAAACTTTTTGCAGCTGTCAGAGTTTTAGCTGTATAGATGAAAATGAAGAGTTATAATGTCTTTGCTTCTTTTCATTTTTTTCCATCTTTTCCTTTCTTCTTGCCAGTCTTACTCTCTTAGAAGGAAATCAGAGTAGACTGCATTCATGGGAGACAGCAGCACTAAGGATAACTTACTGATAGATTAATTCTTGTTGAGTTCCCCATCATGATCAAGTTAATAAACAGTAAAAAGAGAGGAATGAGGAGAGTTGGAAAGGTTCTTCTCATCTGTTCTTGCAGCAGCACCCCGGTGCTGATTTTCCTCTCGTGTTACAGACGCACAGTAGGGATTCATTAGAAAACCATGCTGTTGTAGCAGACAGCAGCTAATACAAACGTGTTTATAGATTTCATATTGCTTATTCATTGGAAGAACTGTCATCTTCCATGTTTTCCAATGTACATACTCTGTGCTTCATAATATAAATAAAAGGAGTTCTGTGAAATTCAGGCACATGGAGATGGATGACCAGTTTGAGAGCCAGCTCTAATACATATCCTATCTTTCCATGAAATATCTCCCATTTTTATGGCATGTTGCCTCAGCTGTAAGCATATTGGGATGTCCCTGACGAGGAAAGACAGGAAGACAATCATTGAAATAGCTGCTTTGCATAGTGTGCTCTTCCCTCCTCTTTCCCAAGGAAAACACGTCATCCAATAGTCTGCATTACAACATGATCAAAATCTGAACAACTTCAATGCAACCCCTGAGATGCAGAGGCAGATTCAGCCTTCAAACTTAATTCCTGGTGTTAAACATAATAAAATTAATTTGAAGACAATTAGCTTCAAAAAAAAAAAAAAGAAAAACTCCAGAAAGTCTGTGTATTAAAATAATGGAAAATTGAGGGTTGTGGGTTTTTTCGCTTCCACTTCAGTATCTAAATGGATTACTAGCAAGTAAATATTTTAAAATTACGACCAAAGTACTTCATAGTGTTTAAGCATTCTTTCATAGGCAGGTACTAGAATTACATCTTTGAGGATGTAATTTCTCTGTTGCTTGTGTGTGTTTTCGGTTGAGAGCTGCTTAAAACATTTGGTTTTAAGGTTGGATTTGGCAATACACTGAATTGAGCCTAATCCTCAGGGAAGCATTTATATTTCAGTGTTAGGCAATGGTTGTTAATGTTTATTCATAAAGGTTGCATTCCTGAAATAACCTATTTTAGACAAAAATAAGATGTGTTAGCAAAGTTTTGTGAGCAGATGTGGCAATCCCAAGTCATCCTCTTTAGAATCTTTCAACTAAATTTATAAACATGAATGTTCTCTTTAAGGAGTAGTTTGCTCTTTGCTTACTTGCCTTTTTCTACCTATTTCAGCTTGGAGAAAACAAGACTTGGAATGGCCAGAATGTTGGGTTTCCTGAGCCAACAAGTAACAGTAAGTATTGCTTTCTAAACGTACATCTGTACTTAGTTTTTTTTTGTCTCTGAATGTGTTTATGTGCTATCACCCCTGGCTGAATGAATTGGTGGCTGGTCTTTTTGACTTTCTTATTCAAACCTTCCCTGATATTTCTAAATTAAGGTGGCCTTTCTGATAGAATATGAATCTATTGTATCGATTGATGCTCTATTAAAATATATTCTTATACAGAAAACCACTGTAGTAGCTTCTATACAGTAGATCTTTCAACACATATATATCACGTCATTTATTTGTAATATATGAGGAGGAACCACAGATTCCAGGTAGAAAATACACACCTCTTGCTGCTCCTGAGGACTTCTTTCCTGTTTATTGTGACCACTGTATGTTGACTGGGCTGAGTATAACTTTGTTTACTTTATACTGGCATTGGTTTGGCACTTTCATGACATCTCTTTTCATTTCAACCTTTGAGTCTCTTCTACTCTTCCCAATCCCCCTTCTTGGCTGGGGAGGGGTCACTGGGTGATAATTTAGCCGTGAATATGGGCTGAGCAGAGACACTACTGGATGCCTCTAGGAAGAGATCTGTTTTTCAGGACATAACAGGTCAGGGCATTGCCACATATGAAGAAGATCTACACAGTATCACTTGATATTTCTCACCAGTTTTCCAGAGACATGATTAGTCATTGTGCTAATATTTAGTAGGTGGATCACCTGCCAGTACATTTTTACCTATGAGCACTTTGCCTGCTCTGCTTCTGGTAGAATATTACTGTTAGTTTTTCATACAGGGAATGCATAAAAAACCCCTGAAGAACTAGTATTATTAAGAGTTTTCCCTGTGCACACCCATTGATGTTCCACTAAGCCCCAGAGTCCAAGGTAACTTCAGAGCTTTGTAGTCAAGGAGAACTGGGGAAATTTGAATTATCTTCCCCTTTTGAATAAAATTAATCAATTGCACACATGATCTCTCATGTACCTGTGATGCACAGGTTGTTTTTTTTTAAGGCCGTTCCAAAAAAGTTCCACTATTTGAGATCAAAACTGTCACATCCTTTCAGGTATGAATATGCTCATTTATGATTGTAGGAGGTTTTAAAGAGGGCAAATGAAGCAGCTTCCTCCCTTCTATATCCTTGCTTATGAGAGAAATGTACACTTTGCATTTATTGTTACCCTCAAACCTGACTTTCAGCAGGTTTGAAAGTCCAAGGTTCTGAGATTGCTATATCTAAAACTTGGCAGCTCTTATTCAGATTTCCAGTAATTTTATTCCAGGAAAAAAAAATGTGCCTTGCTAGGACAACATATTGTGCATCAGTTCCCTTTTGCAGGTGGGTACTCGTTTTTTGTGTGTGTGCGTAATGCACCGTGTTTCCATCTGAAACTGTGTAAAATAAAACTAGAATAGTGAAGTTGTATACTGTAGTACAACATAATAAAAAATCATACCACGAGGATTTGCAGCCCATACAGAAGATGCTGACTGTCAACAGAATGCTCATTTATCACTCTGGGTTTGACTTTAGCAGTTATCCACAAAAACAAAACATGAAACAAATAATCCTAATGCAAAGTGCAATTTCTTGGGTATTGGTATTTTGGTTTTATATTTCTGGATAATGAGATAATCACAAATGTCAGTATATGCTCTTGGAGAAGCTGTAGATGAGCTATGAAGAATAAGATACATAAAAATAAAAGCAAAAAAGTAACAGTATTTTTGTAATTCTAACAAGGAAAAAGTTACCGCAAGTGTTTTTACATGTTCCCCACCCTCAATTTTCCATAGTATAGTTTTTCAGCAGTTTTGGGAGTCAGAAAGTATTGAAAAGTAAATAAAAATTTTAAAAACCCCAAACATACAGCGCAATCCTACCTCTCTGCAAAGGACAGGCTCTTTGTTTTTCTTGCCTAACATTTTATTACCGGAGATTCGTGCCTGACTTCACAGTCTTTGTTCTTCAGAGTACAGCTGCTCCTGCTGATTGTTCACCACCTGAAATCATAATCATTTGTTTGTGACATCACAATTAGTTACTGTGAAGATGACTAGATTGTCACCAACAGATGATTATGATTTCAGGTGGTAAATGAGCAGCAGGAGCAGATGATCTCCTGAGGAACAAAGATACTTATCTCATGCAATTATTCTTCCTGGGGAAAAATACAAAAAAAAAAAAAGAAAGCCAAATAGATATTAAGAAGTTTCTTAAATCTGTGATGAGCAATTTTAAGCATTTTTTTCCAGAAATAACATATATTTTAATAATTTTTAAGATCTGCTTAAATAATAAGAGATTAAGCATATAAGAAATGTACAACATATACAAATATATGGTGCTATTGTAAACCCTAACTGTATGGTTACATTCAAATTCTTATTTTGATGTTTCTTTACCATTTTTGGGGGAGAAAAATAAATGCAAAATAACCCATGTATTTATGAAACTTTGCATAGTAATACATCTTCACAAAATTTATGTGAACGTTACAGTTTTGAGCTTTACTAGTTTTCTAAAACTTTTTTTCGTAGTCCTCTACACATTTGTTTTTCTACTGGGGATTTTGATGTAGACTTGCTGTAAATAATTTAATCCCACTGTATTTCCATGAACAGTAACTTGAAGTCTACAATTTGGGAATAAAGTTTTTCGTTTTGTATTTCAGACATTTTTAATTAGCACTTATATATGTAGTATTTTACTGAAATATAGTTCTTTTGGGTGTATTGCAAAGGTAATTTGCAGTGGATTGTGTGCATTTTTGCTCATTGAGTGCTGCGCTTTAGTTGGACTCCACTTTTGAATTGCTTCCAGACTTACTAAACTTTGTCAATTATAACGCACTCTTTTAATAATACACCATTTGTTAACCTGTCATTTGAAATAGGGGTACACCCACCACCACTGATTTGATGAAGCATGAGCTGCAGAACAGTAGTTTGCCATCTCTTTGATTAGGAGGTTTTTTGTTTTGTTTTGTGGGGTTTTGTAGCAAACATGGTCAGGCAAATATGAGACCATCACTGTTTTGCAAGGGGCAGTTCCATCAGTTCCATCAGTTCCGTCCATTCTGTGTGTCTCACGACTTTGGCTAGAGGCTCTTCTTAGAATCATAGAATCACTATGGTTGGAAAGGATCTCTAGGATCATCTAGTCCAACCTTCATCCCAGCATCCCTAACCCCTAGACCATAGCCTCAAGTGCTATATCTACTTGTTTTTTAAACACCTCCAGGGATGGTGACTCCACCCCCTCCCTGGGCAGCCTGTTCCAGTGCCTAACCACTCTCTCAGGAAAGAATTTCTTCCTAATATCCAATCAAAACCTCCCCTGGCACAACTTGAGGCCATTTCCTCTTGTCCTATCATTAGTGATTTGGGAAAAGAGACCAGCACCAGCCTCGCTCCAACCTCCTTTTAGGTAGTCGTAGAGAGCAATGAGGTCTCCTCTCAGCCTCCTCTTCTCCAGACTAAACAACCCCAGCTCCCTCAGCCTCTCTTCATAAGGAATGTTTTCTAGACCTCTCACCAGCCTCGTTGCCCTTCTCTGTACCCGCTCCAGCACCTCAATGTTCTTCTTATACTGTGGTGAGCAACACTGGACACAGGACTCAAGGTGTGGTCTGACAAGTGCCAAGTACAGGGGCACAATCACCTCCCTACTCCTGCTGGTCACACCATTTCTGATCCAGGCCAGGATGCCGTTGGCCTTCTTGACCACCTGGGCACACTGCTGGCTCATGTTCAGCCGGCTGTCAAACAATACCCCAAGGTCCTTTTCCCCCAGGCAGGTCTCCAGCCACTCTTCCCCAAGCCTGTAGTGCTGCCGGGGGTTGTTGTGACCAAAGTGTGTGACCTGGCCCTTGGCCTTGTTAAACCTCATACAGTTGACCTCAGCCCATCGCTCCAGCCTGTCCAAATCCCTCTGCAGAGCCTTCCTGCCCTCAGGCAGATTGACACTCCTGCTGAGCTTCGTGTCATCTGCAAATGTACTGAGGGTGCATTCGAGCCCCTCATCCAGGTCATTGATAAAGATACTGAACAAGACTGGTCCCAAAACCGAGCCCTGAGGGACACCGCTTGTAGCAGTTGGTTATGTTTAAATAGCACCTCACCTCTGTAGCTGCTGAGTTGATGTGGTTTCCTCTTTTTTTCTTTTCAAAAAAAAAAGGACAAAAAAAATACATTCACCCCATCTTCTAGTAGGCATCTGAGATAACTAGATTTTCTTTCTAACTGAAGACATAGGAAAATTCAATTTAGAAACCAAGGAGATTTGTCCAATTTTGTCTCTTCCCTGAGTTATTTGAGCTAGGAAACCTATACTGTATTTGGCATTATTAATAATTAATGTGTTATTTTTCAGTTTCATCTAGCAATGAGAATGAGATGCTAGTTTATCCAGAATAACCCACATTAAATACAACTTGCATATATTTTTTTCAAACCGATTGGAAAAACCTGTCTAAAACACCTAAACATGAAAAAACCATCTCAGTCTCCTCCTGTCTCACATTTCCCTTTTTGTGATGCTCAGTTAGGTACTTAAAATACTGCAAGTTTTGGACCTTCAGATGTGATGCTTTCTTTGCAGAGTTTAAAGGACAACGTACTGAAGTTCCTACTGTTTTAAACACATATTCAGAAAGTTGGGAGACACAGGTTTAGTTTCCTTCTTCACTATAAGGAGAGTACTGATGGTGTGCAGAGTAACCTAGATAATGGCAGCTGCCTTATGGAGATATGTATGTAGTATCATTATGGCTTGCAGGGAGAAAGTAATACATTTGGTGCTGTCAAAATGCAAGAAATTCACATAGAGGGAATGATAGCCAGCTCTCTGCCTAGAGATCATTTCAGGGAAACTATCCTTTTGCTTTTCCCAGTCCCCTAATATTCCTATATGAATGACATCCGTTCAAGGTTGATTGTCTGTTTTATTCCTTTGTAAAAAACCTGCACGTGAAATAGCAACACAGAGCTCTTTTTTTGATGTTAGCTCTCATTCAGATTTAATGATGTAATTCTGCAAATTATCTGCATTTGGATTTCTGTCCTCAGCCAAGGAAAGGGAGCAGTATCACACAATTAACCTTGGTACAGTGTTTTACTAAATACTTTAACTTTTCTGAAGTCTTTTCTCCTTTTCCTTCTCCCTTCCCCCCCAACCTGGAACCCACCATGTACCTCACTCTTCCCCTAGAACAATAATGTCCTTGAAGAATTGAATTGCTTTCAACTGAGGCTTTATTGCTGTCAGTACCAAGACTTAGCTCTCCATTCTCTCCTCCATCTCCTTTCCTTTCGATCAAATATCTTATCTCTGTGACTTCCACTCCCCCACCACTTTCTCTTCTGATTTTATCTTCACCCCTACCTATGCTGTGCTTCTTTATGTCCCTCTTGTACTTGGCTTCAGCAACCTCTCTTTTTTTTGTCTGGTAGACTTTGCTCATTCTTTCATCTCTTTGAAATGTGCGTCGTGCCTTTTGTTTTTTTCATCATCACAATTCTCATTCCCCTTTTAGTTTGTTAATGAATAGTCTTGTTTACACAGGTCACCTTAGACACTCTCTCAATTGCTTTGCTCTGAAAAAAATCGCTTATTGGCATCTTTTACAAGCATCTGCCAGCTCACTAGCTTCTTTTGCTCCTGCTCCAAATTTACTGATCCTCTTCTTGATAAGAATACTGTCTTTTCTTCTGCATTTAAGTTGATTCTTTTCAGAACTTGCTTCATCCTAATCTTAGGTTGTCTGATACTCTTGTACATTGTTGGGAATGTATGATGCAGAAATGATCACATAAAAAATAATGCTGTAGGTGTTTCATCTGTCTGTTGGAATATTTCATAGAATATCCTACAGAAATTCCCCACTGAAAACACTAAGTCTTTTTTTTTTTTTTACCAAAATCTTATTTTCCCAAGCAGGAGTACAGCTCTGGGAAATTCCCAAGAACTTTCCTCATATGAGTTAAACACCAAATGTTACAGAACTTTATACAATTTAACTCTCCTGCAATACTGCAGTTTCCTTTTTGGCTGCACAGAAAATGTTCCAGTGAAATTAAGGATATCAAGGCCTGACTTCATGAAGAACCAAATAGAAATTACTTGAGTGTCATGGTTATTTTAAGGTTAAATAAAATAGTATTTTAATGAGTGACTTTATATAACATCAGTTTGTTTAAGGTCATGGAGATAAGATCTTTCACTTGAAGGACATTGTGTAATGACAAAACATTTTTTCATGTCTGAATATTGCAGTAGCTGGTGACTTAGAAATACCACAGATAGCTGTGTTAAGTAGGTAATGATTGCATCTTGGTATCTCAAGCCAAGATTGTGTGTCGACTATGTTGAGAACGTAATAGCCATACTAGTTCCCTATTCAATAGTTTGACTGACGTTTTCTGAGTTCCTACTGAGAGAAAAAAACTAAAAATATTCTAGTGTATAAATAGGCTTTTACAACAAGTGGAGTATAAAATGGGAATTTCTTTTTATGATAATATTTACATTTTTCAGTCTTGTTATCAAAACAGTTATTTGGTTTTGTAAATTCTCTTTTTTTACTCTTGGTGGATTTGTAATGGGTCATATTCTAGGGCCTGTTAAGAACCTGCCAGTTCTATGGAGGAATTAATTATTGCATGTGAAAGTCCTCGATGCCTCTTAAGGTTTTGTCCATTTTAACTTACATAATAGTGAAGTCAGGATTAGATCTGGGTCTAACTTTTCCTGCTTAATGCCTTGCTACAGAAGTTTGCCACATACTTTAAGCAGGACAATATAAGACTTTATTCAATATGAGTGCAGGTAGCATGATCTGAAAGAAAGGTTTTTGATGATTATCCAGCAAGTATTTTATTCAGTTCTGAAAATGCTGATTATCTGTTCAGGAGCAATCTTTTCTTCATCCAGTGATGGCTTACTTCAAATTTCAGGGTGTCAGACAATTAAGGAGCATGTCATATACAGAATTATATGATAGTTTCGGTGAGAACTTAGGGAGAAAATCGTAGTTCTTCAAGAAAGAATAAAGCTCTGGTTTAGATCAAGTATTCTGAGTATCCATAAACACAAAAAGTCAATGAGTGACCTCGATCTGGGAGTTGTCATTTAGTGAAGGCGAAGGAAGAGTATCTCTACAATGTTGATCAAGTAGAAAAGAGAGAAAATTAGCACATATATATCTCTATATTTATGGGTTCACAAGACAAGCTTGATTCTGTAGGTCATCTTTTGGAGTTAAGTGATAAAATAGAAAATTCAGATTTTCATGTTCACTGGTCTTTCTGACAGAAATATGAAATTGAAAATGGGACAGCAGTGGTGCCAGTGCAGGCACTAACATCTGTGAGTGTGCAGGCAACACTGTCATCACTCTGAACTGTTTTTAACTTAGTAGCCCACTGCTACAGGACAACTTGTCACCATCTGTGGATCAGCAAATTCCATTTTTTGCAGTCTTATTATGTTTAGACTGATTTAGTGGTGTCAGTCATTCTCCTTCCTCATCTCATTCCCCAGGCATAAAGTTCCTCTGATGGTTAGTTCTGTTTTTCCCCATGAACTCCAGAAGGAGTGAAAGTCCAAACAATGGGGGACTCTTTTGTAGAAAGATCTCCCTGTTTTCCCAGCCGAGGAGACCCTAAAGAGAAAGAGTTAGGGGTGAAAATAACACCACTCCGACAGATCCTTTGGAGACTGCCTCTGCTCCTCGTGCTATGAGAAGTGGAATCAAAATACTGAGATCACACTTCCAGGGAAAGGCCTGTGAAGGATACTTGACCCATTTTGTATCTGAATCATACATTTGCTTGGAGTCAAAACTGTTTTGCACTTGTCTCATATGTGACAGCAGAAGTAGACTGTGGAGAAATTTCTTCTTGGGTAAGAGAGGTCTTTGGTGTGGAATTTTCAGAGACTTCAGAATGGACATAATTTTAACATGTTTCATGAACGTACTTACAAGTTCATGTTCAGCAGAAGATGCAGTGTTGTTGGTCTAAGTAGTAGTACTATAGATCTTGTGACTCCTAGTAATTACAATGCTACCTTTGGAGGATGGTGAAGTTAGTATGGGACAAATATATAGTGGGCACAAAAATCCATGTTTTTTTAGCAGAAAGAGTAACAAAAAGATGAAATTACTGACCTAGAGATGTTATCCTGCAATGAATAAAGGTGTTAAGAGGAGAGTATTTCTTTCTCCCATATTTTTTATTAAAGTGCTTGTCTGAAGACTGGTCACAGTAATTTTTGAAGAGTTCTTTTGTTCTTGCACATACTCCTCTGTCTTTATCATACTCCTTGTCTTGCGATGTGTAACTAAACTGTTATATATATACACAGTTCAACAGAGTTGAAGTAAACAGACAGCAGTGAGGAATGAGATTGAAAAAAATCCCCAATAACATATTAAAAATAGATAATGAATTGCAATTAGTATATACTTGATAGAAGTTTTCAAAAGGACCACATTTGTATTGCCTTTTCAAAATAAGTTTGTGAGAAGCTTCATGAAACGTAGGCCCTGAATATAAAATTTATAGTTTGCAACTATATTAATGTAATGTCTAGAGTATTATATTATTTTGTTTCCAGAGATAATAAATGATGATAATATAATATCTGCCTCTTAGAGCCAATGTATGATATAAATTAATTATTGCTTATAAAGCACTTTGAAGTCTTTAGCAGGAAGGTGTTGCGTAAATGTAAAAGTGCTCTTATTAATTTAACTTCATTAAAGTCAGTACTTTAGGAGCATTTGCTGTACCCTGCTCGATATCTTTTTATTCATCATATGCTGCATATTAGTTATTTTAACATTTAGAAAGCTTAGTAATCTGGAAGCATTCCAAGCCATTGTTCCAGACAGCAGTTAGATATTTGGGTGGATCATGTAAAAACAGTGAAATGGCTGAGAAAGCATGTAAAATGTTTGTTTTAAGTAATATTACATCAATGGAACAGACATCTGCAAGCACTGGACTTGATTTTAAACTGATTTAAACTTTTTTTTTTTCCTTAAGTTAACGTTGTACTATGTTTTTCCTAAAATGGATTTGGGGAGGCTGATATTGTACTATTTCTTAGCAAGTATACTGTTTTACCTTTAGTTCAATTTCTGTATCTCAAATATTTATAGGAAATCAGTTTGACAGGTCTTAGGAGGTGTTGAGCACTTAATATTACTATTGCAGTTTGGTTTTGTAACCTGACATCATCTATAAATATCTGTATTATCTATTTGAATTTTCATTCATGTTATCTCTTGTGTAAGACTATTTAAAAGTAGGAGCAGTGATAGACCTTGGAGGTTATAGCCTCAGAAAAAGGGTGTAAAATCATAAGTGTAAGACTAGGTAAAATAATTTTACAGTTAAGGGGCCCAACCAGGCTCCCCATCCCCACGAAGATAGGTGGGGAGAACAGTCAGGTGAGTAACAGATAGATCTTTGTGAATGATGTAAGCTGATGTTCCAACTTTCTGAAAGCAACTTTAATTTAAAAGTCAAATGTGTGAGTAAATCAATGAAAAGATTCACTTGGAAGCACTTTGCTGAGTCAGCAGTGAGGAAGTTAGGGTTTTACCATGTAGTTGAAAATGAGGATATTAATGACAATATTACTTGAGTCTTCTCCTTGTGGTACACATTTTATTTATGAATACTGCTTACGTGACTAGGTTTAGAGGAATCCTTTCTAGGTAACTGGAAATTAATTTTCTTCTCTTCTTTGAATTTACTGTACATTTGGAGTTGAATTTAACCTGTCCTACAAATGAATTAAGAATTGAACCCTTTGATTTCTCTTGAGATTGCTACATCAGTTAACAAACAGGCTTATTATCCATAGAGTGAAATGCCATATCGCTGAGGTTCACCCATGTTATTTTCAGATACATACTAAAATATTAAAGTAGGCTGTTAATATGAAATTCCACATTTCAAGCTCATTTTTTTTTCAATTTAGTAATAGAAAGAGAGCGGGTTTCCTCTTATATTGGGTACATCTGTTTCCAACAAATGCTTTTTTGCCTATGAAATCTAGCAAACTTCAGACTGAATTCTACACATTTCCATATCAGGAATATCAGCAAAACTCACTACAGGGAGAAACTGGAACTAGATGATCTTTAAAGTCCCTTCCAACTCAAAGCATTCTATGATTCTATGATTCTGTGATTCTATGATTCTATGATTTTGAAGTAGCAGCTGTTCCTTGTGGATTGTAGATCTCCAAACCTTATTTGTTCATTGTTTATATTCTGTGCTAGCCACAGTTTTAAAGTCCAGATTTGTATGCTCTTAAGAACTTTGTTTCTAACTAAATTATGCAATTTAATTTACAGTTACTGTGGGGAAAAAAAAAAAAAAAAAGATACTACTTCTAAATATTTCCTTTGTTCTCCACTGCAAAATATTTTCATGAAAATTGTCCACACGTCAAACTCGTTCTAAAGTAATGAGAGGGATCTTTGTTTTCATATTTTAGCACCAAAGGGAATACTCCATCTCTCTCCTGATGTTTATCAAGAGATGGAAGCAAGCCGCAACAAATCAGCCCCTGGTCCCACTGCAAGCTATTTGTCGTCCAAAGAAATGAGCCAGACTTCCAGCTCTTTCTTCAGTGTATCTCCTACAACAAATAGCACAGCTACGATTGCCAGGGAACTTCTCATGAATAGAACGTCCCCAACTGCTGAAGCCATAGGTCTAAAAGGAATATCTCCTACTTCCCCCTGTTCTGCAGTGCAGCCTTCAAAACAGCTGGAGTATTTGGCAAGGATTCAAGGCTTTCAGGTATGGGAAGGGGAAAATGAAGCTCTTCAGCCAGAATCATAGCATTGCCATCAAAGTGTCACTGTTGCCCTCTTGAATGTGGGGATGCATGTAACTTATCTTGTAAAATTAGGTGATGTCCAAGGCAATCTCTGGGTCCAGCAGATAAAACCTGCACCAACATACAAGTCCCTTCTTTTTTTTTTTTTTTTGGTTCTTGCCTTCCCACAGGGTCTCCGTCTCCTTTGTTTATTCTCCTTAAATAATTACAGGCTTAAATTACACTTTTTTACTTGCACTTTGAGAATCTTCACCTTTTGGCATTAGAAGCTTAACATACCGCTCTGGTGTTGGTTTCTCTCTTCAACTCTGCTCCAGAAGGTACCGATGCACCACCTTAACTTGGCGTTTATCTTCTGGGCTGGGTCATTAAAGCCATTACTCTGCTTCTCACCCTGCACCTCCTAGTTGTAACCTGTAGAACAGCATTTTGGTGAGAAGGTGCAGCCTAAGAGCAGACCTGATGTCAAAGCAGTGTTTTTGACATCATGGTCTACCAGTCATACTAGAGAATCTGAGACGAACCACAGTGGGTTAGCACACGGGTCCTCCTTTCCGCACTGGTAGCCAGTATCCAACAATGGCTGATGCCCCACATTTCACGGGACGGTGGCAGCCTCTGGAGTACATTCAGTCATTTTTTCAATGTGGAAGGTGGGAAAAAGAGGCCTCTTCCCCATCACCATTACCTGCAAAATTCCGTGGCTGTACGGATAGTAGCTCATTTTACTGTGCTGCACCATGGGAGGGTAGGACCAGCTATGTAGAAATATTCTTTTTGTGTGTGTGCCATAGGTTTTTTGTTTTGTTTTGTTTTCCTTCTCAGCGTTGTGAATTTTTCTTTGCAAAGTTGGCTTCCTATGTTTGAGCTTATGTAATATGATCGTGTAACCAAATTTTGGAAACGGGAGGCTTCTGTTAGAATTTTTTGCGTGCCTGATAATGATTTTTTTTTTTTTTTCATCAAAGCCCATGTAATTTACAAAGTGTGCAGTCATTGGAAGGGATTTGAAAGAGGCTGCTAGAATTGGAGAGAGTGTTGGATGTTCTGTTGGGATAAGCAGCATAGTTAAATTTCATTTGTGTACATCAGATATTGCCTGTTGTGGATTTGACCTACTGCTGTTTCTGTCTAAAATGTACATTCAGCTCTCTTTTTGGTCTTCATTTTTGAAATGTCATTTTTTGCTTCACATTAGTTTGAATGTCTCTAAATGCAAGAAACAGTAAAAGCCTAAGCCTCACTGTAGTAGAGTTACGCTGCTAATAGGAATTCAGCTTTCCTGAGTTCCATATGTTACCTGCCTACAGTAGAAACAGATTCATTCTGATGAAAAGAAAAGAAATCCCTGAAGTTTTCACTGCCTGCTTTCACATCTTGTCAGATTGCTCGTGTCTGCTCGTAACACTTCGTTTTCACAGAACCGATGCACAGTTTGTTACTGTTTTGATTCCTACTTGCCCAGTCTGTGGTTACTGTAAAACGATTAGTTATGTTTGTCCGTTTTTTTTCTTTATGCTTTGATTCTAGATGCATATGTAGAATTTGTTTTTAAAGGATCTTACCTTGAGCCAGAAAAAATATAATCCATTTAATCTGTAAACTAGACTACTACTTTTTACTTGGCCCTGATCCAAACCAAGAAATTTGGTAGAGAATCTCAATTCTTAACATCTATCCACTGTGGATGTAATTGATGGTTTGACACCATCTTAACATGTTTTTTTAACACCTTGCTTGACTAAGCTACTGGTGGGTGGCCGAGCCGAGGTGGAGCAGTGCACAAAATCTCTGCAGGACACGGCTCAGTGACCTGTCAGGTCCTTATCACAGATATCTCCACCATTATCAGCCTAGAAAGCTCTTTGTGTTTAAGAGTTGAAAAGCTGATTTCTTTACAGGTTTAACTTTCTCGAACGTATCGATGAAGTAGAAAAAAGGACTGGGTTTGCAAACAGCTAGCTTGGTTCATGTTTCATGAATGACCCCAAAAATTATTTTCGATTGTTAGCATGTATTTGTATTCTGATCAGGATGGTAACCATACTTTTGTCTTTCGTTGGAGAACGTATACATTCTGTTCTGTTACAATGTATTTTTGAATTTTAAAAAAAGTCAATAAATACTCCTATGATGTTTTATTTGTAAATGTAAAAAAAAAAAAAAATGTTATTTGCTTATTTGAATGGGGGTTTTTTGAATTTCCTTAGCTGCAGGGGACATGTCTTTAAAATGTGGTTATTTAATTTAAATTCTTCTAAACTGTTTGTATATGATCTCAGCCATGTCCTATTGTAAGCCCTTAAAATTAAGATTTATTGGGACCAATGTGTGGAGAAGTACTAAAAAAAAAATCACATTTTTATGTTTTTATGGCTTATTATTCTAAAGATACTTGTAATTGATAAGCGGCAGCTCAATGTCACTGAAAAATAGGTGTTTAGCTTGAATACTTTCAAGGCTTAGGCGTCAAATTACCAGCCGTAATTAAACACAATACTTCAAGCAAGCCTTTACAGACTCTGAATAAAACATTTTTAGTGCTTGCTTCATATTTATGATCTACCAGTTAATTCTTTTGCAGACTTTGCCTGAAGATTGTTTAAAGGAAAATTCAGCTTCGGTAAAATTGTTATTTTTAAGTGACTGTGGTATTTTGGTCATTGTTTTGTAACTAGATTAGAAAAGTTACCGATATTTTCACTGACCATTTAAGTGCAGTAAATTATTCAGAGAGTTTGTTTAAGTGGAAACATTTTGAGAAGCTGTTTACAGATGAATAAGTTTGAGCCTCCAGTTTTTGCTGAGGCAAAATACAAGTGGCAGGTAGTCCAGTAGAAAAATCCCCTGGGAGTTTCCGTGAAGGAAAGATTGGGAGGTTTCAAAAGCCTGGATGGAGTTGCCCCAGTCAGTCCCAGTGTGCAGCTGTGTTGCCAGCACTTAGCAAGCTTAACTTTTTCTCCAGAGTGGCTCCATAATAAAACCTCACACGGGATACCATTTCTACATGATGTATTTTTTTGGATTGCTGTGGTTACACAATTTATATATTTTGTGGTTTTCTTTCACCCCTCCACAGTTGTTTAGCAGTTAACTGTTCCATCTTACACATTGATGGATTTAAATGTTGTTGGATGTTTCTGAATGGTTCTCATTTCCCCAACCAGTAGAAAAGGCATACATTTCTGAGTGACTGATCCCACAGGAGAAGTCCTGCTGGACGCTCTAGAGTCAGGTTTACTTGTGGCACAGACGTTCTCAGTGTGTGGGTTTGAATTGTTGGGCATAGGCTGAGCCTAAACTAAGTTTTCGTACTTGACACTGAGCTCAGACCTTTCTCTACAGTGGCTTTAAACAAAACAAATACTCATTTTGCTTTGTTGGAGTTTGGATTTCAAAATCAGTGCTTGGATTTCACTCCTGAGATATGCATGCGAGGAACATTTCAGGGAAATTCAGCCCTAAAATCAGTGAATTTTAGGAAAAGAGTTATCGTTTTGGTCTGATCTGTGTGTAGTTACAAATCTCTTGGAGCCGGTCAAAGTTTAAAAAGCACCTAAATACCACTTTGAAAATTGGCACAGGTGCTATGGGTGGTCATTTAAAGCTGTAAAATCATCTAAAAAGGTCAGTGCTTCTTGGAATTTTTGTAAACACCTACACAGATGAGGTACCTACCTTCCAGTTCCCTGCTAAGCCTGGGCTCCCTCCATTGAGTCTTGCAAATTCGGCTGCCCCACACTGAGAGCTCATTGCCTGAGGTCAGTCCTACCTTTGAGGCTTCAACCCTGCACCGTGTTATCTGATGCAGGTATGTCCTTGGGTTGTCATTCTGGTGCGATTGATAAGGGTACTTCCTTCGACATCTGCTCGTCACCTTGGCTGGGGTCTGTAGGCACGGCCAGAAGGAACAAAAAGGGGCAAATTTGGCTTCTTCAGACTCAGTGTAGGACGTGAAACAGCCATCGGTTGTAGTCTCGGCTGTGCTATGACAGTTTCGCGGTCTCTCTTAGGTTTAGATGTAGCTGTTGACGTGTCTAGCGCCACAGAACCTACACCTGGCTTCCCAAGTAGAGGGTGTTGGGTGACCTTCACATCTCTCTTAGCTGAATTTGCGAAGGTTTGTGAATGCCAGCCCTGCTATTCCTTGAGCTCTCTTTCTCTTTCACCAATGTGAAGTTCACTGCCAGAACTTGTTGGCAGTGTTCATGATAGATAGTTCCTGGTCTTTTTAATAATTTGGGCCTGAAACCCTCTCTCAAGCAATTCTAGACCCAGTCATGAAAATCAAGTTTGAGTTCAGTGCGAATTTTTAATACAAAAGGGATACAAATGAGGGATTCGGGGTTAACCCTGAAGGAATTAATTGGGATATAAATTATTATAATCACATCACAACTTTCATAGCTTGAAATTTGATACAATTGCCTTTATCTCTGTTAATATTTAGTGTGCGAGTATGCTGACTCATGAATGGTGGCTGAAATAACAATTTCTATTCAAAAGTTGTCTTCCAAAGCAGGTCACAATTAAGAAGTGTTGTATACTTAGTTAAATTGAAATTCCTTGGACTTCACAGGTGGAAGCAGCTTTCCTTTCATTAGTTCTTGTTCGTTACATGACTGAGCAAAATACACGTATTTATTTTCCAAGAACTTCCTGTGACTCCTGACATTCGCTATTTCTCTCCGTCTTACCTCAGAAGCTGTTTTTACCTCGGTAAAACCAACATATTAATCCCTTTAAGTCTTATCTTTTTCTCTTCCTGCAGCAAGCAGGATTTTTTTCCAATTGAAGTTTCATCGATCTTTGCCAGCACACCAGGATATTTCTTTTTTACGATCTTCGGTATAACTAGTAGAGATTTTTATACTTCAGTGGCATCTTTACACTTGTGTGCCACTGGGCAGAAGTCAAGAAACAACTTACAGTTGTTGTGTGCTGAAGTAAATGTAACACCCTTTTATCAGATTTTATTTTTCTACAAAACTTCCCCATTTATTGAAGACAATTACTATTTCTGTTGTATCAACAGGGAAAGAAGTTTCCTCCAAGGAAAGGCAGCAGGTCAGTCAGGATTTTATTGGTAATTTTAGTCGCATCTCTGATTTGCACAACACCAGGCTACCTGTTAATTGGGAGTCGTTACCTGGCTCTCGGAACTTGCAGATGTCCTGCTACACTGAAAATCAATTTGACATCGAATGGCTATTTTATGTAGGAAAGGGCTTCAGGGTCTCCAAGTCCTAATTTATACATGACTAGCCAAAAGTAAGAAAACATGTTGGGAATGTGAAATAGAGGGAGAGATAAAACAGAGCAAGCTGAGAGCAAGAATTGTTCTTGAGGAAAGGGAGCTTCAGTAAAAAACAAAAGCACCTGGACTTCATTGCATTTTGGTTTATAGGGGGTTTTTAATCAACTAACTTCAGAGGGAAGGTAGACAGTACCACAGCTGATCGCAGTGACCCAGGGTAGATCTACAAGAAATGGTTTTATTAGTTTCCATTTATTTCAGAAATGTTTCTGTGAACTGTGGACCATCTCATCCCTGTTATCCTATAAACATATGAATCAGTCTGGTATCAGTTGCCATAAGGGAAGGTACGCAAGTTTGAAAACCACATTAACTACAGGAGATAATATTTGCTGCACAAGGAATGCTAATGAATTAATTGACGAGGCTGCTGAATTAGGAAAACAAATGCAAATCTAGCTTCAAGAGGCAGTAAATTTTCTCACATGAGGTCTGCAACCACCTGGCTTCTGGCCAGAAATCTGTCTAAATGAGTTTTCTTCTATTCTGGCCATCATTACCTCTCTCCCTCTATTCAAGTGCTGCTGAAGTTTTGCTCTTCCCTCCAGAAGCAGCTGGGTGCTTCTTTTTTGTTTCAGTTTCTAGAAGGAGGGAAGGTAAACGGAGAGTGACTGGCTAATGGCATTGCATGGGTTCCCAGGTATGGTGTGGATGTTGTTACCTTCCTAACATTTTAGCTTTTCTCCTTGGAGTCTTGCAAATAGCCATTCAAATCCTCCTGTATATCCCTGAGTGTAACTTGGTCCATGGCAGGAAAGTGAATTATGTTTTCATAACCAGTTTTAGAATACAGAGGGTTTACATATGAGAAAGTCTAAAAGCTGCCAGGATCTCTCAAAATACTGCAGCCAGCACTAAACGCACCGGGCTGCGTTCCCTGCCAAAATATTTCTAAGTTAATCCGAATGTGACTTGATAACTTAGGTACAGAACCTCGGCTTGGTATACAGCCAAAACTTGGAAAGACCGGAAGTTTCAGCTGGCAAAAAAATGTGAAGGTGCGATAGTGAATTTGTAGTAGCCTGAAGTTTAGCTTTAGTTATATTAAGGGAATTAAGCTCTCCAGCAAAAACCCTGAAAAAGAGAAGCAACAGGAAAGGTGAGGAAGGAGAAAAGAGATGCCATTTACTCCTCTGACTGTAACTTGAAGCCAAGGCTTTCAGAGGTTTTTTTGACTGTTGCCTCTTTCAGTCTCACCCGGAACTGCGAGCACAATGAAGCAGGATAATTTTCAGGAGTGAAATGATTATTACTTGTTTTAATTAAAGAAGGGTGGTTCTTTCTTCATCCTGCCCTCTGTCTGGGTTAGTGCACAAATCCAGTGTCTGGATCAGCATCAGACTTTTCAGCAAACTCAGGCAGCCAGTTTTGTGCTCACAGTTTCACCGTGATCCTGTTCTCTCTTCATTAATGTAGCGTTTGGGGCTTTCACATGCAGCTTGTCAACAAAGAATAGTTAAGATTTGCTTCACTCTTCACTCCAGTGGTAAACTTTATAATGAAAAAAGAATGTACATGAAACATATTTCCATTGATGCTTTTGCTAAAAAGGGATTTTAAACACAAGCTCTTTTCTCTCTACAGGCTAACAAAGTTCCTCTCTCCCTTTAGTTGGTCATTCAGTAGGATACCCAAGATACAAGCTCCTCCACAAATGCTCCATGCCAAGTTCGTCCTCTGTATACTTGATTAGCAGAGCACAAACTCCCTTATCTCCCTCCTTTTAGACTGTGCGATGAAAACAGGAGATCCCAGGGTTGCCAGGCTTTCGTATTTCCTTTAACTGTGAATTACAAAGTTAATTTCAGCTCCTCTCCCTGAAAATGCGATATTTACCTGAATAATTATGGGCAAAGAGATCAGAGGCAAACAAGTTGTTTGGGCAAAAAACATGTCAGGTAGAACTTACGTTATTTTGTAGTGCTTTGCAGCTTTTTCATCTCTGAATAATTAATGTATTACTTTTAATCATCTTTTTCTTATGTATTTTTTGAGGAGAAGATTGTATTCAATGTTTTAGACCACAGGACACTACTCTCTACTATGTCTACAAAATAATACATATCTTAGATAGAGTAGAGGGAGTCAATAGTGGAAGAAGGTATACTCTTCAACAGAAATGTGATTTTTTTTTTGTTTCATAGAAAGCCATGCCCCGTCTCTTGATTTCAGCTTCTCTATCAGACAAACAGGTCCCTTTGCATCCTTGGATGCCAGTCATAGAAAATATGGTTGCTCTCTTTGCCAGGACTTCACAGGAAGACTGTCTTGATAAATATATACCTGGGTTAAGGTTTAACAGGTGGAAAGTAAAGAGTAAGCACCCTGCTGTACTGGTTATCCTGACATTAGCTACTTTTCTCTTAATTAGAACCAAACACCACATCCAGAGGTAGGATGGAGCTGGGTCTCCCTTGCTTGACCAATATACAGCCAAACTTTCCAGATCCCCTGCATCACTGAAATAGCAGCTCTGAGCTCAGAGGATATCTAAATAGCTTAAAAAAAAAAACAAAACAAAAAACGTTGCACAAGCTTTTTGAGCTCAGATGATAAATTTGTTTTGTATTTAGCAGGTATTTAAAATAATCTCTTTGGAAACTGTATCAAGTAAGTTTTTTTTCACTCTGATTTGTACTTCACATGTTTTTATAGATGTCATATGTCAGAAATGTAAAATACTGCTGTAGTAACCGGTGACAATCATAGAATCCTAGAATGGTAGGGGTTGGAAGGAACCCCTGGAGATCATGGAGTCCAGCTCCCCTGCCAGAGCAGGATCACCCAGGGCAGGCCACGCTGGAACAGATCCAGGTGGGGTTTGAAAGTCTCCAGAGACGGAAACTCCACAACCTCTCTGGGCAGCCTGTTCCAGCCTCTGTCACCCTCACAGGAAAGAAGTTTTTCCTCATATTGAGGTGGAACCTCCTGTGTTCTAGCTTTGTACTCGTTCTTTCTTGTCCTATCACTGGGCACCACTGAGAAGAGATGGGCCCCTTCCACTTGACACCCACACCTAGATATTTATAGACATTAATAAGGTCCCCTCTCAGGCTTCTCTTCTCCGGACTAAACAGCTCCAGGGCTCTCAGGCTTTCCTCATAGGAGAGATGTTGGAGTCCCTTCACCATCCTCGTAGCCTCCATTGGACTCTCTCCAGTAGATCCCTGTCTCTCTTGAGTTGGGGAGCCTAAAACTGGATACGGTATTCTGATGCCTATAGTTTGCTGCATGTTACCTATTTATGGTATAGTAACAGTTTGTTTCTTAGCCTAAACCCTAGGGCTGTATTTTCATGAAGATTTAAGACTATTTCTGGTGCAGTAATGTTTTATTTCATAGCCTAAACCCTAGGACCGTATTTTCATGAAGATTTAAGCCTACCATACAGCTGCTATTCAAACTCTGTAAGAGAGGAGCACGTTGGAATAGATCAAGATTTACTGCTGGACTGTCAGTCTTTAAGCTACCCAGTGGCTTTACCCTTCCGTGCAGTAGCTCCGGTGGAAACGTTGCCCACCGCTGTGAAGCTGACACGGCGATTAATGAACCCGAGGGGCAGTAATCAAACATGTGTTTTCTTGACACAATGATTGTGTTATATATCACATCCGAATGTACAGGCCTTTATCTTTCCTTAATGAGCTAGCAAGGGGGCTTTTTTTTAAATCTGCGTGTTTTTCATGCGCTCCTTATATTTATCCCACAGGGGGTGACCATTAAAAACATCTGAAGGGCATGGAGTTAGCCAGCTCCCTGCTGAGATTAGTAAAATACTATATTTAGTAATCGCACTACATCAAGGATCTCCAGCATTGCAGGAAACAGTTTGATTCAACACCGTTTTTTTTCTGAATTTTACATTTTTTTAATTGTATGTCTTCTTTTTTTCATCTGGGGCAATTTTTTTTTTTTGATCTCAGTCTTGGGTTTTGTATCTATGCTTCAACTTTTCGTAAAAGATTTTGTTCATACAATGGGATTTTCCCCCTAGTTTTATTTATTTGTTGTTTTTACTGTGCTCCTGTTCTACTCTAACAAATAAAAATCGGGTAGTAAGAATGCAAAGTAGTATTCAGAATCTCTCTTGTGCTACTCCATATCTGAAGAGACTAATCTATTATTTGTTAGGAAAGCTCTGTGGATAATACAAAGATTTGTGCTTTTAAATACTGGAATACTATACTGTGAAAGGTCCTAAAATTGACTTGGAGAAAGTGGTTGAAATGAACAAGTACATTTAATTTATTTTTTGCACCAGGAGTACTTCTTCTACCAGTAAATATGCATGAAACAGAGTTTGAGCTTAAACAAACAGGATTGTTTAATTTTTTTTTAGTAGATGACATGACAGTAGATGAACTATAGAAGGAGGAAGATAAAAGACCAATATGGAAAAGACAAAGAAGATAAAGGAAGAAAAATGTTCCATGAGACTCTTGTCTAAATCAAAATTACTATTTTAACCTCTGATATTTGAGCCCATTTGGTTGTTGCTGTAAATCTAGAGCAACCTTTGTAAAATCTTGGAAATTATTCTGTAAATTCAGAACTAAGTTGGATGCTTTCCACTTGAGGGGCAAATTGAAAGAAATACCGTCCTTTGTTCTAACAAAATAGTCCGGGCTTGTCAATCCAGAAGATTTGTACGTTGCTGAATATAATGGCATTTTATTACCTAGTTTATTTCTGTCTAGCATTCTAAGACTCCTGCTGATGCTTTGACTCAGAGTACGTTTTGGTTTGGAAACGTGAACTCCAGTGTCACACACGACTCCTTTTCTTTTGGTAATTTTTCGTTGTTTTTTTTTAAAGTTATGAAATGTTCAGGAAAGAAAGTGTTTGACAAGACAGAAGTCGTGTTTCAAACTGCGAACATCTAAGCAGCAGTGTGTGAAAATAGTAGCCTTGATTTTTGGTCCCGTCAGTTGCTTGGTGATACACAGTTATCTCATTTCTAAGAGTAGTTTTGTATATTACAGACTAATTTATGCAGATTAACTGTGGCCATTGTCTGAAACTGCGTGTTGAGTCAGCGTCTTAAAGTAGCTTATTGCAAGGCTTTTACAGTTTCTATCAGAAAACTTGCACGTAAGGAAGGGTATAAATTAAAGCTAGATTCAAGAGACATCTTTATATAGATATGAAAGAAATGGGAAATTTCCTGCTTTTGGAGCACCATGAGGATAGAAGTAACCTTAAATGTAATTTCTTATGCAATGTAATTTAGTTTTTCTTTTATAAAATGACATCTAAAGTTGAGTATTTTGGCTATGGCCTTCAACATCCAATGGTAACACTGTAAAAACATGAATCTTATCTCTTCCTTTATGTGAAGCTATAAACGTGCATCAAAATGTTTGCATCTCCTCAGTAATTTAAAACGTTAAATATAAGGGGCAAATTTCAATATAGATGTCAAATGGCTTTAGACCTTGGTGTACATTTCTCTATATGTACACCAGTTAGTAGTACCCCGAATTGTATACTCATACCAGTATATACTCATATCTGCTAGTGGATATACAGTAGCTTCTGTGTGTATATGGAACACGAAAGCATACATGTGTGAGTAAATCCAGGGCATGTGCTTGTGGAAAAAAAATACTTCTAGAGTTTATTTCATTATTTTGGTGCCAAAGATACACTTTGCCTTTTACACATGGAAGTTTTGTCTGTGTCCTGCCCACACAGCACAACAGAGTGCTGTATTTTTCAGATTCCTGAGCTGGTTCTGTATGATTTATCTCAGGTACTCCACATATATAGTTAGCCAGGAGGAAAGCTAGCAGTGCTGTATGGTTGGGTTTTTTTTCAGGCTCAATTAGAGTTATTACCACAATCATCTTCTTGTGGCACTGCTTTGTGCTGTGCAGACATACCTTAGAGGAGAATTACGTGTAAATCACTCATAAGAGTTTGAGACTTGAGTCTCATTTTGCTCAGAACCTTGCACAACCTTTACTAAGACATCTATAGGCTATTATTTTCTAACCTAATGCTGTTCTATAAAATCTCTGCTTACATGCTTTTGAGTGTTCCTTAATTTCAAAAAAATGAAGCCCAAAAATTAGGTCCTGGATATAGATTGTAATTATTTTCATAACTCTTTTATCTTTACTTCTATAATATATAGAATGGAAAAATGACCACTGGTAATTAGACCAGAGGCCTTAAAGAATGGTCATAGTCCCAGTACTGCTATTCACTCCTCCCAGTGCTGAGTGAATTTGGATGTCTGTCCACAAAATGTCCTTACCTGCCTACCAGAGTTATTGTGGAGATGAGCTCTAGCGAAGCACCCTTGACTCTTAAGGCACTGAGGAACTTGGAAAAGTATTATTGTCATTATGAATCTTAATAATGGCCACGTAATCACTGCTGTAGCACTGGACCAGCCTTCAGTCACCACTTCTTGATTGCAGATACTGGATCAAGTATTTGTTGTGCCTTCATGTTCCCAGTTTTGTAGATATTCTGGTTCCTTCCATACTCAGTCATAATAGCATGGACACAGAAATTGAAATATTTGCAATATACTGCTGGCCAAAAGCCTAGAAGCATCTGCTGTTCAGACTAGTTGATAACTATTCAACTACTACCATTTCTTTCTGAGTGCCTATTTTCCACATTCTGCTCAAGTGGGTAAATACCTAGCACTCCTGGTTGACAAAAAAACCCCAAACTTTGGATCATTTTTTTGATTAAATTTGAAGATTATATATATTTTTATATACTATTCATATCATTAATATAGACAGTGTTTATTTTGGTTCAGTTGAAGAGTTTCAATGAGGCAAGAGATAATTAGAGGAGTGTTGTCTAAAAAATGATGGAGTAATGCCTTTGATGCATTCAAATGAGGCCAAAAGTGCATCATGAAATTCCTTTAGGCAAGTTAAGCCTATAAAGATACCAAAAATTCTGAACTTATTGCAATTTCAGTGTAGGACTCTAAAGGGAGTGTGGATCAAATCTGCTATTGCAGATAATAGTGATATGTAATACTAATCATATCTTTTTCCTCTGGATATCTCCTGTTCTTTCAGCTTGTTACACTTGCTTTATTCCAGTGGATGTTAGTGAACTGTAACCTTACTCATATTATTAAAAATAAGCCTACAAACATGCTGTGCACTTCAGATAGCGTCATGTTTCCATTTCTTCATATGCACTCTGAGCCAGACACTTTTCTTGGTTGCCGGATTTTGCCTCTTTTTGCTGTGTCATATTTACTGTGCAGAATCATCCTTTTGAGTTTTCTGCCCCATTTCTCCACATTGCCTTCCCAAAACCCATCCTCAGCAGAGCATCTAGCTTGCAACCGGATCCCACAGTTGTGAAAGCTCAAGAAGTCCTTGTCATAACAGTAGTGCCTGACATTTAAAGAACTTCAGTTTCTATTTGCAAGCCAAATTTCATACCTTCATCCCTCTTCTTGATTAATCAAAGTTAAACCATTGTATATGTGAAGGGGCCTCTTGTGGTTTCGAAGTAAGTAGTATGGCTTTTCTGGCAGAGAGCCACCAGCAATTTAGTAGGCACATATTGCAGAGGTTGAGAGGAAGAGAAACAGGGGTAATCCAGAAAGCTTTCAGAAGGGCTGAGTGAAATCAGTATTTCCATATACAGTACAAGAATTTTGCATTCAGGGTCTTACTCTGGGCCACAGCAAAACTATGTTGTCGTCAGTAAAGTAATTCTGAAATCTAGCACCGACCTGGTTTTCCTCTCGCTCAGCCAGTTTTGCGCTGCTTTTGCACAGCTGAAGTATTCCAAATTTGCATCTATGGCAGAGAAGAGTTAGACACAGGGAATTCAGTGCACACAGTGCACAATTAAGTATCATACACATCACTGAATCATTTCTGCAGGAATAACTCTAATATGGTTCCTAGTTTTCTTCAGAAATAATAAAGTTTAACTTTGTAGCCTAAACATCCAGCTGGGGCTTTATCATGTAACTTTTGCCTGAGCTCTACAGCTCTAACAGAGCTGTAGCTGTCTAGCAGATACCAACATAAAAGGTCTGTCTCCAGCAGAGCTGATCTCTTTCCATTTCTGACAGGGGTCATATAGCCAATGTAAATTACCACCATAAACCAAATTCCACCTGTCCCGTAGAACAAAGTGCTTGATCTGCCTGTCAGAGGCCAGGAGCTGTGCAGAGAACTGTAATATTTCAACAGTTCAGCGTGAGTGGCAACCTGTTCTTCACAGTGAAACGCTGGGCAACGTTTAATTTTGTTTTGTTTCAACGTATTCAAATCCATCCTTTCTTTAGGGGATTTAAGAGCTATCTGAAGGGAACCTGAAGGCAAGGAGAATAATTCAAGTAGAAGCACTATCTTCATCTGTATTTCATCAAGATTCAGGTTCAACATACACATCTTGACATCAGTAGAGAGTGAGTTACTCTCTGAAAAAGGTAGCCAAGGCATCTAAAGAAGAATGTGAATTCTTCTTTATTTTCTCTCTCATTTTGATTTAATTACAAAATCAAATTCAAAAATGGAACATTAGCCACGTCAAAATAGCTAGTGGATTTTAGTGGAAATGGAATTACAGTTGAAAAATTTCAACTACTATTGCCATATGACTTACATGGATGTTTTATAACTAAGCTACAAAATGCTGCTAAAAATGACATCTGGGCTCGAAACTATACCATGAAACTAAATTGTTCTAATGAATAGATACATCATCTTGAATTCAATCATCTCAGATGTCTCAGAAACTGAAGAATGCAACACTTTAAAAACAATCCAACAGACGTATCCCAGAAAAGTCGATCTCCAGTTCAGTATGTGACTACCTAGAATATTTTACACACTCCTTGTTTTATATGAAAGATGAATTCAATGTAAATGTGTGGAATTCTTCTTACAAACTTTGTTG
The DNA here is from genome assembly GCA_013396935.1 of Baryphthengus martii. Taxonomy (NCBI): domain Eukaryota; kingdom Metazoa; phylum Chordata; class Aves; order Coraciiformes; family Momotidae; genus Baryphthengus; species Baryphthengus martii. The sequence continues at coordinate 476,240 of VWZK01011773.1, read as the reverse complement.
AAAAGGGACAGTGTTTTAGCATGACTCCCTTGTGCAAACCTGGTGTTTAGCAGATGACGTATGTTATTCTGTTATAGGTACACTACAGTGATAGACAAAATGGCAAAGAGTGTATGACCTGTTTGACACTGTCTCCTGTGCAGATGACTTTCCAAGGTATCGGAAGCTCCATTGAAGCCAGCCATGACCAGGTATAATACCTTCACCCCACACTCTTGTCATTTTCTTAATATCTAGTAAGGCCAGAATGTCAGTGTTCATTTTAAATTTTTAATTTTGACACAGCTTGTGCTTTCATACGGCATGTTCTTGTCACTGGGATTTGCCTGTCTTGCCATCGTAAAATCCTGAATAGATCTAAAGAGTGACCCAGGAAAGAGACAAAACTATATATTTTTTACATATACTAGGAAAGCCTGAAGAGCATTGGTTTTAAAGTGAGATGTAAGGTTTTTGCAAAGGTTTTGTTTGTTTGTTTGATTTTGTTTGATTTTGTGTATGTATCGGGTCTTGTCTATCCCATTTTTACCAGAAACTTACGGGTAGTTGGAAAAGCAGAGAAATGACGCTATCATCTCTAGTCGTCATCTGTCACAAGAAACAGGCATTTGAGAGAGGAAATCTGACTGCGTAAAATTCACATTTTGTTTAGCTATTCTTAAAATGATTAATTCAAGCTTCTGGTGAAAAACCAGGAGAAAATCTCAGTATTAATCACTCATCACTCTGCTGCTTCAGATGGGAGCTAGGGGAGACTTCTGTTCTAGTCCTCGTGTACTCCAACGCTCTTATGTATAAATGCAAGGCAAGATTTTGATATTCCCAAAATTTTAAAAGCAAGAAGGAAACAAGTAGAAGGAAACTTTAAACTAAACCTGACACCTTTCAGATCTTCAGTAGATTGGCAAAACTACCATTTTATTTGCCTTTGCAGGTAATCTTTAAATTGTACTATGTTCGCTTTTATTGTACATTATATCAGACTCTATGTAAGATTCTCTAAGGAAAGTCACCTTAAGAATCATCAGAATTAGTTACTTTTGGGGAAAAGTTTCAGCCACTTGTAGCCATAATTTTGGTTGTTTGTTTTCAGTTTGTTTGGTTTTTTTTATTGGAAGTTTCTAAGTAAGTTAGTTGTTAACATAAACTAAGCTTACTAATTATTTCCATGGTAACATGAGGATACTTCCTGTTATTAAGTGTTTGGTGTTTTACAGTACATACTCTGACATTAAATTCTCATTTCATCCAGCAACTTGTTTATGCTGTTCCAAAGTTGCTCTGTTTTTCTTTCAGTAAAGATCGCCTTCAAAATTTTAGTTCTAACTCAAATACAATATTTAGACATTTCAATTAATGTCTCTGTCAGTTTGGTAACAACTACATTCTGGGCTACCAGCCAGCTTGGCCTTTGTCTTAGCATTTATTTAGGCTACAGTATGATATGTAAACAGAAAAAAAAAGACTTGTAAGCAAAAAAAAGCACATTTAAGCCATCTGAATAATTATATATTTAAGATATCTGAATGAAAAAGTGTTATTCAGCCTGCAAAGTCAAGCACCTAGAAATCAGGAAATTCCAGATTATGTGCAGCATTAATTTGATCCCAAGTGTACCCATTCAGTGCTCCAAACAGGACATTCTTCTGGGAGGAAAAAAAATATGCATAAAGTAATATAGGTAAAGATTGTATCGTAGCATGTGCACAAATAGGTAGAATTAAGCTTTCTCGGGCCATTATGTAGCAAGAATTACCTGATCTTGCTTCAATTTGAAGTTTGAAAAATGTTTATCATTGGGTCTAGTTATGTAATTTTCCACAGGATTCTTAAAAAGGAAAATGTTTTGTTCTTGCGTGACGGAGTGGTTATGGCATTAATAAAACCCTAGCAAAGATTTCATCTGAGCTGAGGGCAAAGTAAAATAATAATCTAAAAGCCAAGTGCCAAACAGTGGATCACAAAATAGATCCACATACTGGAGAAGATGCACAAGTTTCTGCTTGTCCCCTTCCTAAATATCAAAAGAATTCCAGTTTGTGCGTTAGAGGGATGCTATTGCCTGGTTGTGTTTGACATGGGGGGTGGCAGGACTGGAGTGAAAGCCTTATTTGCCATCACCTGAATAAAAAGAGAAAAAGGAATCGTTAGCAAACAAGCAGAAAGCACATCAACTGGAATTAAGTAATTCATTGCATAATTAGAGCTTTTAATGAAGCTATTAAAAAAAAAAAATCCCCTTTTCTTTCTTGTTCCTGTGCGATTGGTATGATTTTGCTTGTTTTCCTACAATTTCCTTCATAGCAGGTTTATTTCATTATTTTTCTTACAAAAACTGGAGACAGAGGTCCTGTACCTTTGTTAAGTTATCCACATTTTAAAGTTTCAAATGAAATAAATGCAAGATAGCCATATGCTACAAGACTTAAATTCTAGAAACTCTAATTTATGCAATCCATTACTTTTAAATAATCTCCTTTTTTATTGCATGGTAATTAGAAGGGGCTAGTTACCTGAAGGGCTGTGATTTCAATGGAGACCTGTTGGTTTGTGTCAGCTGTGAGGCCTGACAGAGTTTGACCTGTCCACTTCTGGTCAAGAATTTTACCTCGTAACGGAAAATCCATAATACATACAAAGGTCCACATCTCTTTTTTTCTTTTTTTTTGTTACGGTCTGAGAATTATTTGTAGAGCATGCTTGGGAAACAGAACCTAGGGAATTTATGTCAGCCAGAATCACTGACTGATTTATCTGTAAGAAAAACAAAAGCCCGAAGAACTAATGGTGTAATCAGTGAATATTCAGAGAATGGGAATTTGTCCAGAAAAAGATGAATGGGATTGAGTTCTCTGTTATGATACCTTTCCACGAAAGAAAAAAATGGTTCTTTACTAGACAGTACATTCATGCTTTTTTAAAAAATTAATTTTGTTCTAATGAGGAACTAGTATTTTCTAGATGTTCAGATTTAGGTCACAGTGGGTATTTCTATCCTGGTTATAACCAAAAGATGAGAACATGTTAGAACTTTCTTTGAAAAAGACATACATTCCTCTTTTTGGCTGATATTATGTGCTTCATTTGTCAGCTCATTTCTACTTGATTTATTGTAAATGCAGTTCTAAGTGGCTTCTTCAATAAAATGAGAAAACGTTAGTTTGACTCAGTAAAAATCTTCTAGCAGTTTTCCCAAAGCTTGGCAGCTCCATGACTTCCTTTTCAACATCAGGACTCCTACCTGATCTTGTAAAAACATCTCACATAACTGCTTCTTCTTTTCGTGCTGATGTAATCTGGCTGGCTGCTGCCTTCTCCTTGACAACTCCATAACCTTCAGGGAGAGTCAGGCATGGTCACAACAGAGTGCCTAGCGCTCCAGTTTCAACTATGTTTGGTATATAGCAGCATACTTTTTTACTGAGAGAGTGGTGAGGCATTGGAACAGGCTGCCCAGGGAGGTGGTGGAGTCACCATCTCTGGAGGCATTGAAAAAACATGTGGATGTGGTGCTTCAGGATGTGGTTTAGGGGTCATGATAATGTTTAGTAGATGGTTGGACTTCATGATTGTGAAGGTTGTTTCCACCCTTAATGATTCTATGACTTAACTCTTCTCCTGTTGTGTGGGGAGAGTTGCACCTCTTAGGCTGAGATTGCAGTCAGGAGTCATCCCGTCAGGTTTGAGTTAGGCTCACAAGGTCGTTGTCTGCTCTTTGGTACTTCTTCCTCTTCTGCTGTGCTCCCCACAACTGCATGTGGAAGCATTGGTACATTCCCTCCAAATTCTTCATCTTCTGTTTCGCATTATCTCAGTCTGGATGGGCGTGATAGAACATTTGCTTTTTCCTGGCAGCTGCTGAAGTTTCCCTTGATGAGCTCAAGATCAAACATTTGCATTTGTTGAGGTTTGTTGAGGATGTGTAATCTTTCATTTTCAAAAAGTGAGTTACTTATTAACTGCCGAATGGGAACAGAATGTAAATCAAGCCATGGCTATCTCCTTGCCAGACTCTTTCAGTGCTCTCATTCAAGGCTTCCTAAGTAGCTTTCCAATGTGACTGCCTCTTGCTGAAGATACAGGATGAGATTTTTCAGTGCTCTGTGTGTGGATGTTTGTTTACACAGTCTATGTCAGCAGGAAATTAAATACTACTGTAGCAGTCTCTAGATATCTTACATGCTTAGCATGTCAATGATGACAAACAAAGACCGTGTATGTTTTGGGGACTGTTTCCTCCTCGAGGGGGGAAAAAAAAGGCAAAAAAAAAATTGGAATATCCTGGTGACAACTATTAGTGAGATTTCACAAGAGTGGTGAGGTTCACAGAATCACAGAACGGTTGAAGTGCAAAGAGACCTCTGGAGGTCCTCTGGTCCTTGCTCAAGCAGGGCCACCTGGAACAGGCAGTCCAGGCCTGTGTCCAGGCAGCTTTTGAATATCTCCAAGGTGGAAGACTCTACCTTGGTTGTTCCTTCTTACTGACTTCATGTCCAATCCTGGCTGCTTTCTGAACCACTGAGCTGGCAGAAACTATCTCATGCTTTTAGCTCACTACATGAGTTGAACTAATCCTTAGATTAAATAAGGGAGACACGAGGACTGCCCAGCCAAGAGAAGAGGAAAGAGAGACATCCCCTTCCACAACACCAAGCTATTAGATCATCTTACCAACCTTGTAAAATGTCACTTGAAGAGGAGGCAAAAATTAACTGTACAGAAAAATGATTTTCTAGTAGAAATGTTCATCCCTTAAAGCTGTGCAATGGAGTAATCTGGCATAAGGAAGAGAACAGGAATGCACACAGAAGGAGGGAGGAAGAGCAGGATCGTAGCAGCCCTGACGTGAAAAAGTTTGGGTGGTTTGGAACTGCACCCTTAGCCGCTTGCGTTAAAATATCCTAACAGGCTTTCAGTGCAGTGTAGCATGTGGAAGTGAAAAGAAAAGCATTAACAGCAAGCAGTGAGCCAACATTCCATGGATCCCAGGCCAGCTGTTTGCTCTCTTTAGTTTGCAGTCTGTTTCTGGTTTGGTTTGGTTTGCTGTTCCTTTAGGCTCAGCAGGCCAATGGTGAAATGTAAAAATGGTGAATTTTCTTGCTGCTGTGGCTGTTAGGGAACGAGCTTAAAAGGGAAAGGTCCTGGAGAAGTTTGGAGAAGCTAAAAGTGTCAGTTAGTTTTCTACCTTGTTCCATTCCAGCAGGAGATTCAACCCACTTGCAATGTCAAGAGATCTAACAGCTTTTTCCCTGGCAGGAAAAAACAAGGAAGACAACAGAGGTGGGTTCTTCTCCTACTCAACAGTTAAAAATATATCGACATGAACCTACTAGACAAAAGCTGGTGACAGAGATGGAGGCAAAAATGAAGTGGAAAGAGACCCCGTGGTAGCTTGTCTTGGAATTGAGATTAAGGATTTGGATTTTTTGTTCTTGACCCATGACGGGCAGGTTCATTTTAATTTCTGGCACTGGTAAAGCCTTTCAAACCTTATGAATCAAAACTACCACTCTGTCAAAACCCAGCAGCCTATTCTGTAGGCACCTCCATCTTAGACAAAGAAAAGTATGAGCAAAATATGCACTCGACTTTGTTGTCCACTCTGTCATTCTGTGACAGAGTGGACATTCCGCACATTAATCAGCGTAATGCTATGGCTCTTTGTTGATGCGTGTTTAATCATTTGTCATTCAACAAAGTTGCTTAACACACTAATTATGTAATTGCCATTTCAAAACAGATTTCCTTAACCGTTCTACGAGACAAAATAATGATTTTCACATGTTGCATCTGAAGAACGTGCTTTTGCCAAAATTGTGTTTGCCACCTAATTTTTCCACTTCTCTTGAGATGATATTCCATGGCTGGCATTATGCATTCATCTAGTACAAATTAAGCTTCATTTTTTTTATTTGCATATTCATGGTACAACCACTGGATCTTCATAGTGCAAGCAGAAACTAAATCTTACATTCTACAACCCTTTATTTCAAAGATGTGTTTCAAGAAGCCAGGATCTCCTAATAAATGTTCTGACAATAGACTCAAAGGGAAATTAAGGTTTTATAGGTGATTACAGGGGAGTAGCCAAGCTTATGTACTGTGAAATACAATGGGAAGTAAAAAACAAGTGCTTCTCTGTCACCATTTTAGCTTCACCACGTTGATACAATTTTCCTCTGACTATCTGCTCGGAGTTTAAGCAACTTTTCCTTCTTTTTGAGATAGATCTGTACACCATAACCATACCTGGTGGTGGGCTACTCTAAATGCTTCTGTAAATATGGACTGTCTTCCAGCACCACATTCTCACTGAAAACTTCTGTCATCTGTTGTGTCTACGTAACTTACACATTCACCTGTATGTAGTTTGGCCGATGGTTTTAATGCTGAAACACTTCTCTTAGTTTGTTGTAGGCAAACTCTTATCTATTCTGGACAGAAGTAGGATTACTGAAGGAATAAAGGAATAATTTGAGTATAGAAGTAGTCATGCATCCATGCTCAGTGCAGATTGTGACAAGTTCCTGTCCAATTTAAAGTTCAGTTGAAAAGTTACTCTCTTAGGTACTCTACCTGTAACACTGATTGATATATGAAAGATCTGGATCTCTGCTGAGCATGAGGAAGATGTAGAGCTGTGTTTAGGAGCACAAAGATTAAACTCAGTTCTCAGACGTTCATGATGCCACAATATCCTTTCTTCCTTGGACGTTTTTTTAAAATATTCCATCAAGAAATTGCTAAAGACTTACCCTAGTTTGATCACTAATGGTTACCTGAGAAAATTATTTCACTCTCCTTTTTTACATGATTACTGTGGTTATATTCTTTCCTATAACTCATTTAACACAACATCCAAGTTCCTCTTTTGTCTCCCAGACTCATTTCATACAGGTTTTTGTAGTCATGCTGGGTTGCTCAGATGGTGTAAGAACACCCAGTATCTGAGATGTGAAGGAGTCACCAACCAACCTTCTCTTCAAAGCATTAAATCTGCAATATCCTCTCTTCACAGAGGAGTTCCCGCATCCCTTGGAACTCTGTATGGATTGTGTCCTCCATTTCGTAGCCCTTACAGACCATCTGTGTTCCGATACTAATGCTTCATTCCAGCAAGATCCTTCACATATGCTAAATGTAAGGCTGCTTCCAAGTAATTCACTCTCTCAAGGATCCAGGATTTGAGATAATAAACACTAAAATGGAGGTATCAAGCAAAACCAAAACAGTGAGCTCTTAAGTTAAACTTTAAATTTTATACGTCTTTCTTCATATTCATTCTTTCTCTTTCCCATCATTAGACAGACTGTGAGACGTAGTTTTTCACAGATCCTTACGGCTGTACAAATAATTGATTTTACAGTTTAAAATCTCCCCTCTCATCCTTCAGGCCTTCAAAAAAAACAGTTCAAATTGGTCTACAATAAAGAAAAAAACCACTTCTAGCCAAAAAAAAAAAATTCATTTTGTACTTGGGCATTTGTAGTGAAACTAGGAAAATATCTGAGATTCACAAAACTGGTGGGAAAGCTGATGAATTATTTTACTTACAAGCCGTAAGCTATGATTTTCCACAGTCCAATATCAACCATCATGTGAATCTTGCCCTTTGGTTTTCACTACAAATGGCCAAAGCTAAGCAAACCATAACAGATAGAATTCCAAAGTTTCGAAGGTTACTTTATAGTTGAAATTGCAGAATACCTGTCCCAAGTCTGGGAGCAGGTTTAGCTAATACAAAACTGTTTTTTTTTCCAAAGATTGGGTGTAGGTAAACATATATATTTCAGGAAGAATAGGCTTATCTTGCGCTACGGTCAACCCCAAGCCTGACAGCAGTGCGGATCCAGCTGGTGGCGGCATTGTTCAAACCTACAAGTCATGTGCTCCTCAGGGTTGGAAGCTGCCACATGGACCTCAAGCAGGGACTGCTAGGTCGGCCTTTAGAGGCATTTTAAGGTAGATAGACATATTCAGCTGGCATCTTACTCTGTTCCCCAGCAGTACCTAGAAAGCCATTGTTTTCCTCCCTGGTGTAATTCTCCTAAGCATAACCTGCAGACAAAATGAGAGCTTCCCTTCCTCAGCCTTCAGTTCTTCAGCTAGCTATAAAAAAAAGCTTTACATTTGCTTCAGGATTTTTAAAACTTCATTCTGTGGCATAAAAGACACCTTGTCACATGTTTCTACCTCTGCTGTTTCTAAATCTTTTATATTGGCAGCTTGATAAATTAAGACAAGTGCCAAAGGCACAATTTCCTGTGTGCCGGTAACAGTGGGGTTCTGACCAGTCCCTGTACCCATCAAGCCATAGCTGTTTCCATAAAAAGCTCACCTTTTGCTGATACTGGCTACAAGGCTTATGCCAGTAACATAAAGATTTTAGCAGGTTTGTGAGATCATAGAAATACTGCTTAGCCATTACTTCAAAACATTGGGCTGTTCGGTGAGCCAGTTCTATTTCAACCTGCTCCCGAAATATTTTGTACTCTAATGTTGTTTTGAATAATTGGGGTATTTTTTTCCTAGCATAGCATGCTGTATGAAATTATGAATCAAACAGATTTATTTATGGCATTATATTGGATTCAATATCTCATTGTCGTTTATGCAGAGTGGTACAATAATATACTGTCAGTCATTTCGGGGACAACTGGGTGGACATGAAGCTCTGTTCATGTGAGTTGGGCTTCCTGGGGTGCCTCAGTTCATCAGTGCAGATAATAGTGCAGGATCTGAGGCTTGATTTTGGAAGGTGCCGGAAAACAAGTTGAATTCTTTCAAATTAAATAAAAAAAAATAAACAGGAATCAGCATATAGAACCATTTTTGTCTTGCTGTATCTGTCCATGCTTGTGAGGAAAATAATAGAAAAGAAAAAAATTTGGAAAGGAATGCTTGCAATAATTTTCTAAGCTGCAAAATAATTAAGCAAGAAGATAGGGGTTTGAGAGGGAGATAAGGAAATTAAAGGGAGGTATCAAACATTGGCCTGACCCAAAAATACTCTAAAAGCCCTATTTGCCCTTGCAGAACAAAAAAACAAATGAGCACAGAAGTCTGACATGCTGACAAGCACACGGTTTAGACATGTCAAACTACTTTGAGAAAATTTGCAAAAATTTGCAAGTTTTTTGGCCCTTATTTAAATAAACTGGACCTTGTGCAGTTTGGTGGAACTTCTCTGATAAGTAACACTTAAAACTCTTTTGATCAGACACCCTTTCTCAGGCAATTACATTGTCTTAATTTAGAGGCCAGTTCAAAAGATTGCTTGTTACCTTCATTTAGCAAATGTTCAACTGCTGCAGTTTTCTGATCCTTTTAAAAAAGGCAAATGGGGAGAGTTTACACAATAAAAGTTCTTTTTTTTATTCTCTAATTAATTATTTTGAAATATCTCACAGATTACATCAGTTTCTTACTTGCATTCATGTTGCAAGATGGCGACCATTGTATATGGCCAGTGATGCATTAAATTAGTTGTTTACATTATAAAATCTAAACATATTACAATCTTTTGTGTTTGTCTTCAAAGATTCCGATTCTAATAAAGTTTTCTGAAACAAGTAAGGTTGTCTTTTTTGTTTAGTTTATGCATCAGTGGAGAACCTAAAGATCTGTAGCCTCTAGCCATCCCTGTCTGTGTTTAGTAGAGTGTAAGGAAATGGTGTTTGGGACAATATAGATTTTCTTTTAAAAGGGAAAGTTTTAGTTTTAACTGAATCATATTGTATCTAGAGAAGGTAGCATCTGAGACAAATGTAAATGGAAAGAGTCAAAATTCACCCTCTTTTCTCAAAGACTGTTTTGCTGTGACTTTTAATTGGAGTAAAAGAAGTATTTATAGTGTACTGAAAAATAAAAAATTTTGGCTTTATCCTTCCTATTTCTGATGGCTCTGTGTCTCTTCAAGTCAAAGTGTTTCTGAGGTTTAGGTTATAGAAGACTGACATCCAGTAAAGAATAGTATTTGAGATTTTAATGAAATTTTGCAATTTGAATTCTTCAATCTTGCTCTTTAACAGAGATGTGTGGAATGTGAAAAATGAAAGTAAAAGCTGACACCTTTATTAAAGTTGGAGCTGCTCTGTATAACTTTCAGTGTTGAGAGAAGTTCGTGAATATACTTTTAGCAGCAGAGGAGCTTCTGGAAGAGTCAGCTGAGCAGCGTAGCAATGAATGTCCACCCTTTCTCCTCAACACACTCCTTTGAAGTGCAACATGTCTTAGTTCTTCAGCTAGATAAATTGATACTGCTTTAATACACTTTTTAGGTCGTACTGCAACTGCCTTATGCATCTGTCTTTTCTTATTTTTAGACACCTCTTCCTATTTTCACAATGTTGGCAAATTGTGAGGAAACAGCAGAATTTTATCTACCTGTCAAAATGCAAAATAACTTGCATTGGGCCGATGACCACATAAAATTGTCATGGTTATACTTTATATCAACAAATGGCACTGAAAGGAAGAATAGCAAGCTAAGTGTTAGCTTGTTCACTTTGGAAGCAGATTATTTTCTGTGCACAAGATATGCCTTTTAGGATAGCTAACCAAGGGCGCTTCGTTTCTAAACAGCCTCTAGAACAAATACCAGTATAACAGGCACTTGGAAAATGTGACAAAATAAGCAGTGGAATGACGAGAACAGTGCTGAAATTGTTTGGAAAAATAGGAAATATAGAATTTGATGAAATTCTGAAATATCTTAAGGAACAGCTTGTTTCTGATTATGACTAAATGGTGAGAAAAATGATAAGGAGTAAGATGGCTATTTTCAATAAACCAACTTTAGACAAAAAACGCTAAATGATTAAAAGGTACTGAAAGCTGTTTTGATTAAATAAATAGAAAGTGTAATGTTTTCAAATTAAGATTAGAAAAAAAAACATTACTTGCTTGACAGACTTTTTTAATGAAAGAAAGCATGAGGAAGTATGAACCAGTTTGATGTAACAGCCCACCAGAAGTTGTTTCAAAGGTTATCAATTGCTGCGAGTATCAAAGACTGAGAGTTTGAGCAGGAATGCAATTTTGACAAGAATAGTCTTCATCAGATGGAACAAGACTCTGAGGCATGTGTTACGTGCTTCTGCATTCCTGATCATGTTCTGTGTTTCCAGTAGAAGTTAGAAGGTAAGGAAGCCAAGTTGCCAGCTAAGGGTGGTATAACTGGGTGATGTACTTTGGTTTCTATTATACGAAGAAGTCGGAAAAGTCCTTTTAGGTCTTGAAATGAACATTGTGAGCACTGGGAACTTGTTAAAGACGATGTTTCAGAGTTTACAGATGGTTTCCGTTACGTTCCTTGGCTGTCAGAAGAAAGAAAAGGCTCAATATCACTCTAACCCTATTGTAGTCTGAGAGGTCGTGTGTCTTTCTTGTCTGATCTTCCTCTGCCTTTCACAAGAGCTTGTTTTTACCTTTGTCTGTTACTTTTGAGATGTCTCACTGCAAAGCTCTCTCATTGTAGCTACTGCAGGTCCACCATGTCAACATTTAGGGTTTGCTCCAAAATAGCTCCTTTTTTAATCAGTTCTTGTCCTTTGCTGCAGAGAAAGCCGAGCATGCAGCCAGAATGCATTGTCTGTGTTGAAAGCAGATCTTTACATGTAGAAAACAAGGTTCAGTTTCCCCTAAAGATCACTGTTTCATGAGTTACGTTCCTTGAGTACTGGGAGTAAAGTTGAATTAGGATGGTTAGGATGGTTTTGGTGAACGTGATCTGTATGAGGCTCCCATTCTGAATCAATCAATCAGTACCCAGTGAGTTTCGTAAGTGAAATGTCGTCAAAGATTGCATTTTCTGAAGATGCATTTGTGTTCTCAAAATAATCATCTAGCATATACTTTGCAGAATATCCTTGCAGAAATAAAGAGAGAAAATAAATCTTTAAAAAATGCAAGTCTTCTTGTCTACTAATGCACAGGAAGAAACATACATCTGGGTAATCCTGTTTAAACCAATTGATTAATCCAGTCTTGTATAAAAATGCTTATATAGCGTTGAATAAAATAAAGGCTATAATTAGGACCAAAATTCTTACAAATTACCTGAGAGCAGAAAAAAGACTGAAATGCTGTCTGTACAACATAGGAAGTAATGTATGTATTTTATGTTCAACATTACATAAACTCCCAAAATTCATGTCAAATTGCAAAGCACTGATGCAAGTAGTTAACATTAATTCTCAGGGATTACTTGTGCATAAAGCCACTCATTAAAAAGCATTTTCAAGATCTGGCCCAGACTATATGAATTTATGAACATACTTAAAACAACTTGCCACTCTGATATATCCTATATAAATTAAGAATCTGTGTATCCGTCAGATACACCATCAAATTCTATTTTGTATTTGAAATAGATTTAAAATATTTTCTTTTGATACAAATGTCTTCAGTAAAATGTTTTTTCTGCTGAAATCTGAGATGATCTCTTTAATTGTGTAGTGTTGTGTTTCAGTAATTCAAGTCACGGTGCAGGTGGTACATGCAGTTTACTGATGTTAGAGATAGTATTTAAACAACCATGCTCAGAGGTAATATATCAAAAGTTTTTTAATTGAGGGAGACAGGAACTGGTGCTGCACTTTCATGTTATCCAACAATGTGTAAGAATTCTGACATGCAGCTGGACCGATCAAAATTGCACCAGTTTTACTGTTGAACTTAATTTGACATGAATTTCAAAGGTATTTGGAAATTATTAAATTGTATGCTACATTTGGAGAATTTACCTTCCTTAAGGAAATTTTTTATAAAGTCTAATATGAGTGGGTTTATGATCTCAAAGGCTGATAGTTTTTCGGTAAATTAGTTTGTTTGTTTGTTTAATTTGTGAGTGGTTTAGAAGCTGTGGTTTCTACAGGAGCTATTACTGTAAAAGTGAAACATGCTGCTACTAACCTGCCGCTCGTTTACAAACATACTTCCTGATACAGGAAGAGACTGGCCTGAGAATACAAAAGATCACTTCAGATCATCTGTATTTTGGGTACATGCAATAGGTAAAACTGGAAAACAAGTTAACGATGGGAAGCCCAGAGTAGTTTGGTTATACAAAGTTGTTTCTAATTCATATCATAAATGATATCATTTGTTCAAGCTTAGTAAGTGTTGTAGAATGCTTACTAGTTTATTGCTTCTTGACAGCAAAGTCAAGGAAAAATTCTCTAAATCTTTCTGTTGTGTTGCTTAATACTGATCTGACTCAAAGAGCATCGCTGTAAGCGTAAACACTTTTTAACAGGGTAAAAATTGTGTGTAATTTAAAATTTTCTATGAATATTTGTATTTCTTCAGGGTCCCGACAGCTGTGACCCATAGGATTCAATTTGCTTTTGTAGTTATGTATGACTCATATAAAAGAAATTAGGATTTCAAAACTTAATGAAATTAATTTAATGACAAAAAACATAAATATATATCTATAAAAACTCAATGACTGAAAGTTAGTTATACAAAAAATAATTTTGCAAATGCCTCCCTGGGTTTTTCATTTAAACTTTTTATTTGTCATTTACTTACTAGGAAACATTTCCCCACACTTTGATTTACAGTAAGATCTTTAGCGTTGGTGATGACTTTGTCTGAGCGCCACGTCAAGTCATTCACACAGGGTACTTCACGTACGAGCCTTTCATAATTATCTGACAAAACAGTGGCTGCTCGTTGGGTATTTTCAGCGCTTATCTGCAGCAATAACAGAGGATTCAATGTTTCCTCGCTACTGTCTTACAGTTCTACTTTCCCTGCTAGCTCATGGAGGTGAGAGCGAGGGATGTGTATATACCATGCGTAAAGTTCTGAGGGAACTGGGTATGAAGAAATGGGTACGTGTCTTATGTAAGCAAACCCAGCATTTTCTCTTGAAAAGAAGCCCATGGGGAGAAGGAAGGATTAGGGTGTGTGATTGAGACACCTGTAAAAAAAATAGACAACTATTGACAAGTCTGATTCATGACTGAGTGACTGCTCTGCTGGTCTTCACATGATTCCCACCGAGAGCGAGCCTTGACCGCCTGCTAAACAAGGGCTGTTTGAAGTTTCTTTTTAACATTTCCAAGACGTTAATTCAGCAGGACATCTCCACTGGGGTTCTCGATGTCACCAAATCAGCAGCTGTTGAAATCCATTCACTTCAGCATGAAATGTTTGCATAAGTTGTTGGGGTTTTTTTCTTTTTTTTTGTTTTTCTTTTATTTATGACAACAGCAAAATAAATAAAACCCTAAAAGTCCTGCACTACTCAACTCGTATATGTGTGAGAACAGCTTCTGGTCACAATTGTAGCTGCTAAGGGAAAATGTTTATTTGTAGAGAACAATGACAATTTGAGTGGTTTATTATGATACACAAAAAGTACCGATTTTAATAGACATTTCTGTGACATTTTTCCAGTGTAAACATTCAGTTAATTTTTGTGCCAGCTTTTGAATTTGTATGAGAAGCATTTTGAAATGGAATTGTCCTTGTTTTTTCAATTCCAAAAAAAAAAGCCTCACAAATCTAACAGCAAATGTTTCCTATTTTTTCCTAGTTAGTAAATGAAATGCTGTTTCTTGGGTAGGAAAACATTTCTATCTGACTCAGATTTCCCTGAGAAAACAGTTTGTATCACAGAATTAGTTTATTTTGCAGGGGAAACAGAACAAGGCAAGACATGTAAACATATTACAAAGCTTACTTTGATATTTAAATGCTTTTTTTTTCTTTTTTTTTTTTTTTCTTCTTTTCCTGGCTGTCTGAAAAAAGGTGTGGTGAATGTAGTCAATTGTAAGTAGAAACTCTGTGTTTTCAGTCAGCTTCAGTTTTAAACCCAAGAACTGCTGACCACATTTGAAAGCTCCCGCTTTGAGCCATCCCTCTTCTGTTTATTAAATCTGTTAAGACTTAAGTGTATTTTTACAAGTTCATTAATGTATTCCGCTCTCTCTGATGTATTTTTTTTCCCACTATTATCAGATTTCATTATAGGGGAGGAATGATCAGCTCAATCCCTTGTACAGCTGAGCGGTGTTAAGTCTGATTGGAATTTGGGCTTCCCTCCATTTACAGGGGGAATATTGTGTAAATCAGACTCTCGGGTTTCAGTGGGAGGCACAGGGCTGCGCAGCATCCATTTGTCAAGTTGATTGCACCTCGGCGAGGCCGCCTTCGCTTGTCTTTGAACAGCAGTGAAATCCTAGGCGAAGCTCCCCTTTCTGTCATTTACACCAACATCCATCCTCTTAAACCCGAGGCCTCTGAGAAAAAACAAAGTGATGGCACAATATCATCAGTCACTCAGGTTGTCTGTCATCTGTTTTCTTAAGGAAATGACTTTTAAGTTAGTGGAGCAGAAAATTGAAGAAAATTAGCAGAAGGTTGTTTTAGAAGCGGGAGGAATTTTTTTAATTTTTTTTTTTAAATTACAGATGTACAATAGAGAAGTTTGACTGGGAGTTGGAACTAGATGATCTTTAAGGTCCCTTCCAACTCAGGCCATTCTATGATTCTACGAAATAGAAATGCAGCTAATTCCGGTTTTAGTTGAGTGTTAACATGATGCCTGTGTACTCGATGTGCAATAATTCAACTCTTAATGAAACTTTCTTCGTAAACCTGAATTGGGCTGTAAATGCACAATAAAAAAGCTGGTATGCACATTTTCAGCTTTTATATCAGCGGCTGTTTTAGGATGCTGAATATTCCAGTAATTTGCACTCTTTTCCATGTGTCAGGAAATCTGCCTGTGTATTTTATTTCAGAAATGTTAAGCTGGAAAGGCCATTGTAAACAGTTCAGTGAGGAGGCTTGGAAGTGCTTTTTAAAAATCAGAGAACTGATTTTTTTTTTTTACTCTAATGCTAATGGCAGCAGTAAATGACATTTCTCATTTAAACTGATGCACAATGTAACTTGTACAGCACAGTTGCAAGGTTTCCTACGCAGTTGAAGGTGTAAATGAAGAGAAGATAAAGATGCATATTTTACACAAGGTAGAAAGCACCATGTTTCAATATTTTCTCTTTTTCTTCTTTTCCTTTTTTTTTTCATTTTCTCCCATCTCCCTAAACTCTTCTTTTATCCACTCTGGAAGTAAGTTTTTAATTAAACCAAATACTTTGGTTTGACTTCAATCAGTAAGAGAATCAGTTTTGTCTTGTGTGTCTTAAGGGAACATTTTTCAGCATGATTTTTTTTTTTTTATAAAGAAGTGTTGCGTATGGCTATTTTAAGTTAGAGCAAACCAGCACATTCCTAATTTAAAATAAAAACTGTCAACTCATGTAAGAAATTGGTGTGAATTTTGAATTTATTTAGTTATTTTGGAATAGGTACCCGTTCTAAGGGCTTTCCAGACATGCAATAAGTGACATGATTAGCATCTGTAAAATGTGCTGCTTTCTTTTCTTTCTCTTCTTCCTTTTTCATTTTGCCCAAGGGAAAATTGCATGTGGTTTTTATTTGTTTGTAGGGTGCCGTTATAGTAGTCTAAATCATACAGTGCAGTACTAGAACTATTACTTATCTTGGGTGAGAAATCTCTTTTCTTATATTCCTTTTTTCCCCAATTTTTTCTTCTAGAAATAGTGGCACAAAACAAGTCAGGTTAATAAATCACTGTATCTTAGCATGCCTTGGAAGCTTTGGATGGAATATGATGTGACAATACAAAATTCTGATATTAATTTATACCAATGTACTAGCACATTGCCACTTGGAAAGAGAAAGGAAGTGTAGAAAAAAAGGGTTACTCTTTTAAATACCATGCAAAGCATATTTTTATAATTTTCACCAACAACTGTTTGCCACTGGTTTAATTTTTCAATCAGTAAGTAATAGATCTTTCATACGTCCCTTGAAGAAACGTTAAATTGGCTTCACAGTCTTGAATAAGCTTAAATTTGAATGGCTTTACTCAATAGAGACATTATATACACTAAAGTCAGTCAGATATGTAAGAATTTGCAGGATCGGAGCATAAGTAAATCCATGTTTCTCCTTGAAAGTAAATCTTAAAAGATTTCAGAGGGAAAGTATTTTTAAACACAGTATGTTTATTATATCAAAATTATATCAGAAGTTACAGATTATATATAGATTATAAACTATGCTGCTCATGCAACTCGCATTTTCGTTAAGATACGTATCCCTCGAGGTTGTGATATGAAAAAGATAATGGCTCCATTTTACACTTCTTTTCCCTTTTATAACCTATTGTTAACATTTAGGAATTTGGTACCTTGAATAGATCAATCTTGAATAGTTTTTTGGTTGGTTTTGTTTTAAAGATTTTGATAGCCTGGTAATGCTTTTGTTTGAAAGACTGTTCTTCCTCTTGTGAGGGGTAAAATACTGTTACTCCCAGCTCTTCCTCTAAAATAGTGAAAAACAATTTAGGTAATTGGATCTTTGATGAGGAGACCTTAGATTGAAAAGTCTGGCATTTAATTGCCCTTTTACTCATAATTCTTCTACATTTAACCTCAAAGGTGATTTTAAAAGTTACATCTTAATTGCATAGCCTCATTCAATCATTGGTACTTTGCCTTGAGGCAATTTAATACAATTTTATTTCCCTGAACCATCAATGAAGACGATGCTGAATTTTATATTAGCCAAATGTCCTTTCAAGATTAATGTGGTACTATGGATTTTATGCACGCTTTTCCCACTTTAATATTTGTGTTATAGATTGGGGTTATAGGTATAGCACAACTGCTGAAGTAGTTTAGAGAGTGCTACGTGTATTGCCTCAAGAACTGATGCCGGAGATTTATTTGAAAATGTGCATCTGCAAGAAGAAATAATAGCAGGGCATTCTCTGATTCTGTAGCTAATTCTACAGCTTACTCACACGTGTTTCTCTCCTTTGAAGAGAATAGTTGGACTCCCATTGTGAGGAGAGCACTGTGATCAGATGGGCTAGGAAATGGAGATATGGGCACAAGGATTTTGTGCCACTGTTAACACTGGGCAAATCTGTAAATCAATGAATTTTGTATTTCTCTTTCACAGTCTTCTTTTGGAGCTTCCTACATTCTTAAAATTTTTAAGGGTTCCTGCTGCTGAGGCTACGAAATAGCAAACCCGCCTTGTGTCAGTGCAGGATCAAGGTAGAATTCATCATGAGAGTGTTTCCTGTTATGTTTAATTCATTTGGATAGATATTTAAATATCGCAGTTAGAAAGCATTGAGACCCTTTACACTACTCTATGTAACTGCCTTAATTTACAAGTCCACAGCTTTCCTATACCCTTCCTAATTCTGACAGTTACTGATATGTACTACACAAGCATTTCTGATTGCACATAGCTCAGGGAGGTTTCAGTGGGTGGGGGGAAATTTGACGAATACTTCAAGCCAAGCGTACAGACACCAATGCCAAAAGCACCTTCCTACCTTTCCCCCCACTCTTGGTTTCTTATTCCTGACCCTCTACCACACTTTTCTTCAAGCCGTTGCAGCTGTTTATCCTGCAAGCAGTGAGGGAGAGGAGGCTGCAGGAGGACAGGGCAGCTTCTTACACTCACTGTTGGCACAACCAGCAGAAGTCTTGTTGTGACTGTAGACTCTGGAGCCAGGTGAGTGGAGTACAAGGACAAATCGGAAGGGTCTTTCTCCACAGCATTGCAAAAATTTGAGCTTGTGACATGCATCTTTGGCTGAAATTCCATGGAACTTGGTGAATGTTACATCCTTCCTTTAAGGAACAGGTAATATCATGATCACAATGTGTTCAAACAATAGCAGCCTCTATCCTAATCTCAGGCGTATTTCACCTCCCAAAACAAAAGCACATATGAAGACATTTAAAGCCTCTATGAAAAATTTGGTATATAGGGGAGGAAAGACCAAAAGTAAAAGAAGGAAAAACAGACAAAGCAGGTGGAAAAGTATAGAAAGAGACTCAAAGGAGGAAATGAAAGTGAAATTAAGACAAAAAGAATTAGATAAGCACTATGAGAGTCCCACAAAGTCTGAAAAAGCTTCAAGAAGGGATACACACACTGAAATGCTTTGTTGCTGTGCATCTCCTGCATTCGAGGAAACAAGAGCAAAGATGGGGCTAGGTGACTTTGGAGGAGTGGTGTTTTTTTTTTAACTAGAAATGTCTAAAAGATGCTTGACTTCATAATTTTCTCCTCCTAATAGAAACAGCCCTCAAGGGCTCAAACTTCATCTAATCATTTAGGTCAAAAAGGTAATAATAATGTAGAAGGCCATGAATTAGAAGTGTGCCCTGGGGAAATCTTGACCCCATGCAGGAGTAGAAAGTAACTGCACAAAACTCTGTAATGGGATCCTCTGGAGCAAAGTAGGAAAATGAGGGCTCATACAAATATGCTCACTGTCTAATATGAAACTTAACTCCAGGAGTATGTGTTCCTTGTTACAAGAGTGGAACCACAGTGGAGTTACTGTAACACTGAGTCTGAACTAATCCCATCATGCGGCTCAGATCTTGGTAATAAATAGTTCCAGGTGCGAAGCAAGGATTAGGAGTGTTTAAATTTGTTTAGACTGAAAGGTGTGGAGGTTTTCTTCAGTCTTTGCACTGACAAGGGAGAGTTGTGTGAGGTGTGTAACTCCTGTCTCTCAAATGAGAGACCTGCGTATTGCATATCCCTTTTTACTGCTGTATCTATCTCATATACTTTACCAAGAAAGCATATATCATTCCGCTTGTGTTACAGAGAGGGAAATGAGGGATGAGGATGCTCAGTATCTTGCTAAGAGTCAGCTGCCGTGCCAGTGGCAAACCTGGAAGTCTAAATGCTGGCACAGTGCTATACTTAGCGATCTCTCTGCTGCTTTTCCAGGGCATCTTTGCAATTTGGCACTTTCTTTCTCATGAAACTTCAGGTTTGAGATGGGACAGTTTTGGAAAAGAGCTGCTCTTTCGAACATACTCCACTTGTGAGTGGCATTAGAGAGGAATGAAATAAGCATGTATTGAAAGATTGTGCCCTACCGCACATAAAGGACCATACTACATGTGCAGAGGCAATCTCATAGCCAGTGCCTCCATGCTTTTCAGGTTGTCTTCAGTTTGAGAGTGTCATGGAGTGTGTCTAATCAAGTGCTTGGAGCCGTATGAAATACTTGTGTATTAGTTTGCTAGCCTCAGTTCTCCATTCCTTTCTATGGGCTGTGTCTGTATTGGCAACAGATAGGGGGCATGGCAGCAGTTAGTTAGCTGACATGTAAATCAGATAAGTTTTATAGCTGAAAAAGCAGCTGCCCAGACCTGCCTCCAATGAGATGCTAGGCATTTAGAACAGAAACAGATAAGTAGTACCTGTTCCGAATTTATACATCGGTATCAGAGCAACAAGGAGGTGGTGACTTCCACTCAGAACCCAGAATTTTCCACGTGTGCATTCAATTTGTGGGCAGGAACAAAACGGTTTGTGGCCTGGAGCATTTGCCTTTTCTGCCCGATCTGTGTTGTCAGAATGGCAAGAGAGCACGTGGCAAAAAGAGCACAGAGAAGATTGTTCCTTTCCACCTACATTGGCACTTACGGGAAGAAAGTGAGCGGGTGCTGGAGATCTGTGCAAAGAAAATAGGACACCAACTATAGGACTATGCTTTCCTGTAGTCTGTGCTGCTGAGCAGAGGCTCAGAGCCAGGGACAAAGTGTTCTGGGACACATCCTCTGTAATACTTCTAGATTTCTTGAATAATTCACAAAGCTTTTGGACCCCTTTCCCCCAAACACACTCAAAGCCAACTGTGCTGTAGAAGAGAGTATGAGAAACTGTGAGGAAAGCTGCTTTCTTCTCCCAGACTTTATATGGGCATTTGAAAGCAGTTTTTAATATTCTTTATTTTCAGGGAATGACGAAGCTCCCCACTTAGTGTTTGCAGGCTTAATACACTGGAGTGGTTTACTTTTTATCTCTTTATTAGGGTTTTACTGCCTTATTTACATTGTAATAGCACTAGCGATGTTTTGCATATAGTCGTATTGGGAACGATACCAAGAAAATTGAGTGCTCCATGATTTAATTATTTGTGTTCTTTGCAAGAATAATTAAAGGATCATGCCAAAATCTTATCAGAGCATGAGGATTTAGCATGCCAAGAGTGAAGATATTGAAATGGCATAGCAATGATTTATCTGCTGACAAGATTCACTTCTAGAAACTCACTCTTTGCCGTTTCACTATTCACTGTTAGAAGTGTAAAGAGTGTAGTTGTCAAAAAGCATTAATAGGAAGAGAAAACAGGTTTTCAAGTGACCTGTGATTGTAGATGCTTCAGTTGTGTTAAAAAAAAAAAAAAAAAAAGTTATCAGTGCAACTGATTTTTCAGAAGCAAGCAAGTATTTTCTGAAAAATTCAGACCATGGGCATGGATTTGAAAGCCAACCAGCACTGACACAGCTACTCATGCTAATCTTTTTCTGAATGTTCCCCATAAATTTTTTAGACTCTAATTACTCATTTAGAACACTGCTTTAATTTGTAAGCATTAGCCTGTTTCAGAAGTATTGCCAATGAATAGGAAAAACTAGAGATCTAGTTGTTCTGAATTATTAAACAGTCTAGGACATTATAAAATGAGTGTAGTTCATATGTGCCTTATGAAACAGATACTTGGTTTACCATTAGATCTTCTTAAGACACAAGCATCTACCCAGTTATTTTTTCACAAGTATTTTCACTGTAAAATTAATTAATCCATTACCAAGCAATAGATTTCACTGTCTCCAGTAAAATACAGTCTTGCATGGTGCATATACTTACAAAGTTAATCCACAGCTTTTCTTGAAGAATTTTTTGTATACTTACAAACTCTAAGTATACAAAACTGATCTGTTGCAGCAGGGACTTAAAAGGTTTCATCTGTAGATGCTTGAATAAGCAATCATTTACTAAGTCAGATCTCCAGATTGCGTTTAACATTTGAAATACATCAGTAGCACAAGGTTGATTTGGGTGTCTCAGATGCTAACTGGGCCCAGAAAGAATATCGGCAGTATCCAGCAAAGTGCTGATCTTCAGCATTTTTAGTGCTTTGCAGAATTGATTTCTCAGTCCCAAGGCAATTCTCCATATCATGCAAGCGCTGCATACATGCATATAGTCAGAAGCCTCTGAGAGTAATCCAAGAAAGAACACTAGCATTTTGTTTCCAAGGTCTTTTTGTGAAATATTTGGCTCCAATGCATGGCTAATTTTCATAAGGCTCTTTGAAAGTCTGTCTTTAGAAAAATATCTATTTTTTTCTATGTGCATAGCTCATTTTTAAATGGAATCTAGCTAAAAAGTTGCCACATAAACTGTTTTTTCAATGTAGGGCCAATAGCCATGTATTTGCTTCCCTGCGGAAGGAATACATTTATGTTTAAAAAATATGTATTTGAGTAGTCATATAAAATAAGCAACATAAAGGTGCTGTATTGAATTAATTAAGTTTTGTCTCTTATATATAATACCAAGTACCTTGGTCCTTATAATTTTATTGGCAGAGGGAGCAAGTACATGGCTTGACATATCAGCTGGACTATGTATATCTAGACTTTTACACACTTCCAAGCTCCTGTTTTGGTTTGGGTTTCTGCCTTCAGTATTGGTAATAAGTCCCCACTGTTGATGCCATCTCCAGACCACATTTAGCAGACAGATTTTGTCTGTCTTGTTATCACCCCTCTGAAGCTGGAAGGGAGATGGAGTGTCCTTTGTCCCTGGTCCCCTTGGCCATTCAATGCTTGGCTGTTGGTATCCCGAGAAATAGAAAGCTCAAAGAAGACTAAAGGCAAAGGATGAGTCAGTGATTCAATCTTCTTCTTTGATACAAATAATTATTAGGATAAAAAAATTAGCTTTTGCCTTATAACCAGAATTTAGTACCATTTTTGTTTGACATAGTGGTATCTTCTGTTCTTAAAGAGAACCCTCATTGGCTCCTAGGGATTAATAGGGGAAGATATTTGAGTTGGAGGTCACCTGCCTGAATCTGGCTTGGGCCATGTGTGATTGGTCGCTGTTCACGTTGGATGTCTGTGAAGGAAGCTGCAAGTTTTGGTGTCAGTGCTACAGGCCCACACTGCCACAATTCATAGCTCTGAGAGCAGTGCTAGGCTGCCAGCTGGAGCAGGAACCATGTGGAAACCCAGCCTCATGGTGAGGGGTGAGGATGTTGGTGGGATGGGGGGCCTTTCTGCTGCTGGTGCTGTGCTTGCACGGGGAAGCAGCGTGAAATCCACCCCTGGTGCAAACTCTCCCTGGGATAAGGTCATGCAGGAGCCCATCCCAAATGGAACCCAAAGGAAAGGGTTTAATGCCCTTCGCTATTTCCATCCCAGATTCCTTCCCACAAACCTGCATTTCACCAGTCTTTTCTCTGACCGCTTCAGCTCCTCACTACACATTCCCAGGCAAGCTTTTTTTTCCCATGTAAATGATATGAAGCAAATACCTAATGTTATCTTTAGTGCTGACGCAAGAAAATTAGAGGAGGTCTATTACAGTTCTGTTCAGTATTCTTTCCAGAGAAAACTGCTGGTTAGGTCAATTTACTTGGCACAGGACACCACTTTAATCTGAACTTGAGGCCTGCTGTAGATAGACAGCAGCTGGGTCTGATGTCTTCATGCATGGCTGCAAGCAAGCCAGTTAATTTCTGTTTGTTGAGAGGTAGGAATCAGGCAATTTTTTCTCTGTTGAATCAAAACATTGTGCAGCTGGTTACAGGTGAATAAGCAACACTAGAGAAGAAAACAACCTGGAATTACCGCCTAAACATCGAAGATAATCCTCAACAGAGGAGTCATGATTTCATCCCCTATCTAATGGCAGTAGTTTAGACCTAAATCTTCAACTGGAAGAATTAAGAAGGCAAACTGGCTTGACAGAACTTTTTCCTGTGGTATCACTGGTGAAGAAGCATTAAAATCCATTTGCAATGCTGTAAGCTGCTAACTGGGGTGGTCAGTGTGTTGTTAAGTCTATGTGCAGGCTACAAAAGCTGCACCAATTTCTCACTGTCTCACACTGAGCTTTGCTATGGATTTCAATGACCTCTCAGGTTATACCCATCAAACTTGTTGCTGTATGTCCATAGAGGTAGCACTGGCTCTGCAGAGTGTTACTCATGGATGGCTCGAGTTCTTGCCACGTTTTGTGGAGTCCTCAAGGACTAGGACTAAATTCACTGGATCGGTTGACTTTAAATAGGTCTTTAGAGTTATAGTCAAAGAGTTAACTACTTAAAAATAAGTGCTAATGTTCTGATTAAATAAAATAATGTACTCAAACATTCTGATTAAATGTAAGATGAAAGAGCCATCGCTCTGTACTTCACCCTATCAACAACTAGGCTCCTATCATATTAATGGTAGATTAATTCCAAATACACCTTACTGTTATACCATAAAATTACCTAAAACCATTCATATATTTAGAAAATAAAACTTCGGATAAAATAAACAAATCTTAAGAGCAGAAAATTAAAACTTAAATGTCAGCACTTTTATCCTGGCAAAGTAGTTGTAGGCCGGTCACTGATACGTCCTGATAGATAATTGTAGCAGCCTAATTAACGGAGCATCAGAGAGCCTGGTATGGAGATAGGGGAGTGGAGAGAAAGGGAACAGAGAATAACTGCTTAAGCAGATGTTGGCACCAAAGAGATATCTGAATAAACGTTGTTGTGATAAGGGTTTACCAAAGGCTTTCCTTTATCTAAAGTGTAAGCGACATTGGCATTTGGAGGAGAAGGCCTGAGTTGAACCATACTGCCAACGTGCCACACTGTGAATTGTTGTGACAATCTCAAAGATTACCAGGGTAATGCAATTTACTTCTCGTTGTCAGTCAAAGTGAGTGCAACTCTAAGCCCTGAGTATCAGGTAAGATAAAGAGGCCTTCTGACCAAAACCAGCAGTAACTTCATCCTAGAAGAAGCTTCTACGATTAGCTAGCATATTCAGGGCTGATTGTTCATGCAGGATGAATGGAAGAGGAGTTGGGGTTGGGGACAAAAGGGGAATTTCACAGGTGCCACATCACCTGTTTGGGACCATGCACATCTTATGGAACCTGTTGAGCTGTACCAGACAGATTGGGCAGACGACAGGACAAGTAGGACCCTGAGCATCTTCTAACTACAGCTCCACGTTTTCTCTGCTGGTATTTTTCAATAAATGTCATTGCATGAAGACCTGTGGGGCCAGTGTGCTCTCACATTCTCAGCAGGAGATTACTGAAGTAGAAGGAAGAGGACAGCAGGATTGAACCCCATCACGATTGCGATATTTTGCAAACAGCTTTGGAGCATTTGGATATGTAGTGTTTTGCAGTTGGCCATCGATTTCTCTGATGTCTTTTGGAACAGTTTAAAATCGTGCCATTTGCTCCAGCCTTCTTGCTGTGTGGCCATGGGTTATGCGCAAATCTTCAGGGTGACTGCAAGGACTGATGTGAGTATATCGGATGCTTGTATGATTCGGGGGGCAACTTGAAATGTGCTCAGCACTCGACAGTCACTGCAGCCCATTGTGCTCTCAACAGCTCACCACAGGAATCTCTTAGCAAGTAGACTCCATAATATTGGCCTCCCTGGAAGGAAATCAAGTACTACTCTCTTGAAGTTGTTTAATGCCTTTCTACCCAAATCTACAGGGGTTGACAGACTTTCTCTCAAGTAATTCCTTCGTGCTATTTTGCTCCACACTATCTGAAGGAGGAAGTTTGTCACACAGAACAGCCCACGAGTCAGACCTGTAGGGCATGTCACTGGCACGTCAGGTTCTTAAGTGGAAGCTAAAACCGGTTTGTGTCAATGCTCCCCCATTAGCCACCCTAATTTTCAGTTGGAATCTTGACTGTCACTTTGAATTAACTGCATCATTTCCTAACACACAATGATGTGCAGGGTTTGTTTTCCTAACTGTACCATGGGTAAAGGCTTTATAAAAAGATCTAAAGTGTTGGTTTATTTGGGAGTGGAATTGGTATTTCACATTCATCCTCTTTCTTATGACTCTTCAAAATAGAGGCAGACCTATCTATGTACAATTGTGTTCTTCTCCCCAGTAAAAACTCCATTCATTTCGTGTTTAATTGTGGATACTCTTTTAGTCAGAACAAGGTCATCTGAAGTGCTTTTAAAGTGTGTCCACAGAGCAGAGCTACATAAGGCTTAACATGTTAAAAACTTTAAATATTTCACATGCTTTATTACTAAAAGTTTACTTTATGTACTGTGAGCCTCTATCTGTATTTTAGGACTTTGTTTTACTTCTAGCTGTCTCTATTGCTAAATTCGAGGTATGCAGCTCCAATTCACAGCTCAGTCACCTTCTCTCTAAAAAATATGTTTCACTTATTTCCCCCACAAAATTCTGAATTTCTAATTAAGAAAGGGAGAGGTTTATCATTATTGGAGGTGTCTGTTTGAAAAGCAGTCATACAGAAATAGTGCAATGTGTAGGCTCCCAGTATAAGTAGAAGCAATCATGATCCAAACCGTGGATAAGTAATTAGAATAATAAGTAGAAATAAAGAAGCTTTGTCAGTTTGCATTCCTTTTTCTGAAGCAGCTACGGACAAACTGATTCTTATCTTTAGCTTTCCCCCCAAAATAAGGATAAAATTTGATTTCAGAATAAGATCTTACCATATGAATTCAGGTTTATGGAGGATGTACTCTAGACTGTCAAAAATAGTGTGCCCAAGGCAGATTTGCTTCTAAAGAGAAGAATGCAGTAAAGCTCAGGATTATACTGAATCTGAACTGCAGTGCTTTATTAAATAGTTTGGTTCAGTAATTCCTGGATTGTTACATTCAGATTTTCAGCCCCTATGGTTCTTTGTTGATTAAAAAGCATCCTCTGATGAATGCCAGGGACTAGTGAAGTTAAGGGTCTAACTTTTCTTTCTGTCTGAAACTTTCAAAGCAAGGAGCTGATAACTTACACTTAATAAAACTGCATGGTGACCAGAAGCTGTTAAATGCATTTCAAGGAGATGATTGAGAATAGGGACAATGAAACGGTCCTATATCACAGCCTATATCTGACTAAGAAAACTCTGAAAAGTTGGTCTCCTTTCAGACATTTTTCTCTCTTTGAACTAGAATCTAGAGGATGAGGTCAAAGAAGACTGCACATCATGTATGGTCTGTACGGTCTCTAGCATGACTTAATCAGCTGCTCTAAATTATAGCAGAACAAACCGGTCTTCTGATTCTTTGTTGTATAATCTACTGAATTTGACAGTCTTTTTGGATTATTCTTTGTTACAGGTTTGTAAATGTTCTGGAACTAAAAAAATAAGCAGATGAAACATTTTTTTTTGGGTACTAACAGTTCTTGTTTGTAGACTTTGTATAAATAACTCTAGGACATCTGACATCTTATTCATATAAAATGTGTTGGCAAAATTTGGCGTGAATTTGTTCCATTTCATCAACTTTCTTCTTTTTTTTTTCTTTTCCGTGGGAGTATTTCTATTTTTAAAATCTTCTTGGAATTTAGAAATTTATTCATATCTCCTTAAACATATAATAGTTCAAGGAACACATAATCCCTTTTAGACAGCAGCTTTTACAACATGTGGTGGGTACCTCTGAATCAGCATCAAATGTTGGCATCTCCACTTCCTCCTTCATCAGAAGTAGTCAAGTTTCATCAGAACTAGTGAGAAAAAAAGTATTGCAAGAGAACATAAAGAACTGGAGCTTTTTTCCTCAGGAAAAAAAAAAAAAAGAAAAAGAAAACTAGTTTTCATATTAAATGTAAGAACACAGAGCCAATTTCCCAAATCACTCTGTGTACTTTCTTCAAACTTAAAAAGGAATTAAACTTTTCTTAGTGAGTATATGGACATTACTGATAAATAATAATGAGAAATTAATAGGATGTCATAAGACAGAGCTCCTGTGCCTGAATATTTGTAATATGATTTAATGTTGGTTTTTTCATGTGTGGAAACCTCAGATTCAGGATACCCGATTTCTGACAGGTCTAGAAAAGAGCAAGATTCAGAATAATGTAATTGTCAGTCTGTATGGTCCGATTAATAACATGATCTACCACCTACTTTCTCCAACCTTCTCGTTCATTTGATATAAATACCGGCAAAAATATTTGAACTCCCTATTTAGAAAATCACTTCGGAGCTTTAGAGGTCCTGGGGCTGGTATCCACTCTGAGTATCTATCTCCTAGCCTCATATAGCGACAAGAAACAGGTACAGAGCAGCCCTCCTTCCTGTCTTCTCTCCACCCTCACTTTCCCTGGACATAACAGGGCTGGAGCACCTCTCCTATGAGGACAGGCTGAGGGAGTTGAGTCATTCAGCCTGGAGAAGAGAAGGCTCTGGCGAGACCTTATAGTGGCCTCCAGTATCTGAAGGGGCTACAGGAAAGCTGGGGAGGGACTTGTGGCGATAGAACAAGAGACAATGGTTTTAAACTAGATCAGCGGAGATTTAGATTGGACATTAGGAAGAAGTTCTTTACTGTTCATGTCTCAAATAATTGCAGTGCATCCAAATCTTCCTCCTTCAAACTTCAAATCCCATTGTTCAGTGTGCTGAACTCTGCAAGAAATAATTCAGGGAAACGCTTAAGGCAATGTAATGTAAAACTTAGAAAGGTCTAAAGGTTTCTGCTCATAATAGGATCCAGTATCAGTTAAGTTCATGGATTACGTGATCCCTTTTTGTTCTTAAATTGCATATTTATAAGATAGAAAGTCCACAGTGTTTCAGCTTTAGGAGCTTAGTGGGAAGAGCCTGTTATACTATAGATAGGTACAACCCTCATCCCTCTTGCCAGCCTCCCTGGTTGGAATAACAGTCTGAGAACAGGTCATTTCATATAAAATAATAACTTTTGGGGATTCATGGCTTTGGTCTTCCCAGATTATGAGCCCAGACATAAAAGTCTGACCAAAGCAATGGAGCCTTTAGAAAACCTTTCCAGAGAAAGGGCTGGGTGTCTAAGCTGTTTTCCCATCCCAGTTCAGAGAATGGTTTTTCTGGGATCATATATCAACAAATAAACTTTTAGCTAAGCTATGGGAACAAAACCAAGTGGTTTTGGCCAATAATAACATCACAGTTGAGTGAGGATAATGCAGAAACCCGTATTTTCAAAACGTAATTTTGTCTAGTATTTCTAATACTCTATTTGAAATTAATAGATGACACTCTATCTTATTTTTGTTTTTTTTTTTAAACATTATTTCACAGTTAATTGTTTTCATCAAAGCCACAACAATGTTGAAATCAATATTCTTTGATAACTTAATTCCATTTTTGGATGTATCAGACCTAGATTCCTTTCTACACCAAATGGAAACAGAGTGCAGGGTATTTAATATCCTGTCATTGAGACAGTGCAGGCTGCTACTGTACAGTAAGTAGTATGTAAGTATGTGAATTTGAGAATTAAAATGAGCTGGTAAGCTAATAAAAAAGTAAGATGTAAGGACAGTCATTGTTTTGACATCTAAGTAAGGCCACCCTAAATAAAGTCTGACAGTTTGAATGTTTTGCACAGTCTTTTTTAGAGTTTTCTTTATTTAATCTAAAGAAAAGGAGACTGAGGGGAGACCTCACTCTCTACAACTCCCTGACAGGAGGTTGTAGAGAGGTGGCTGCTGGTTTCTTCTCACAAGTAACTAGTGACAGAACAAGAGGGAATGGCCTCGAGCTGTACCAGGGGAGGTTTAGACTGGAGTTAGGAAAATTTTTTTTCACTGAAAGGGTTGTCAGGCATTGGAACAGGCTGCCCAGGGAGGTGGTTGAGTTACCATCCATGGAGGTGTTTAAAAGTGTCTAGCTGTGGTGCTTGGGGATATGGTTTAGTGGTGAACTTGGTAGAGTAGGGTTAATGGTTGGATTCAATGATCTTAAAGGTCTTTTCAATCTAAATGATTCTATGATTCTGTGCAACTAACTCTTCATAACATTAATATTTTGAAATAATTGATTTTCAAATACTGAAGCAAGCAAAGCATAAAGTTTAAGACTGCAAGGCAATAAAGACAAATTGGTTTCATATAAAAACCTATTTTTAAAAAGTACTAGAAGGTCAGTGAAGCACAACTTATGTTTTAAGAAAGCCTTTGTTTTGTGTGGAAAAAAATCCTATCATTTATTATACAGATTTATTTTTTTTTCTTGAAAGAAACAGTATTTTTTAGAGGAGGTGGGCATTCATAGCTCCGTTATTTATAACAGTCTGCAGTCTCAGACTGTTGAATTCAGGGTATAGAGCTGTTTACAACTTTGCTCTATAGCCAAATAAGGTAAACACTCACTTGAGCGAGAGCAGTGCTGTGAGCAATCTGAGCACTTGCTTTCATAATCTGAATTCAGCACCTGTTCTTGCTCCATTGTTGGCCAGTAGACTATTGGGTCTGGCTGGGATGAAGCTAATTTGTTGGTTTTTTTGTAGAAGCTTGTGTGATGCTACAGTTTAGATTTGTGACCAAAAAAAAAAATAATCCAATGTAACCATTGGTTGGAGAGTGGCTCAGCTGATGGGAGGTAGAGTGATCGCCCTTACATCACTTGGGTTTGTTTCCTTTTTCTTCGCTTATTAAACTGTCTTTATCAACCTGTGAGGTTTTTCTCACTTTTTAAATTCCAGTTCTCTCCCCCATCCCACTGCGGGGGAGTGAGCGAGCAGCTGGATGGTGGCTTAGCTGCCATCCACAGTCAACCCACCACAAGTAGGCAAGATCTCTTTTGACACTTTCAAATATTTCAGTTCAGCAGAATACAGCACTCTGTGTTAACAGGTTATACAGGACTGACAGCTCCCAGCTTCAAGGTTGATAGTTTACACTGCTGGTAATATTCAAATTTATTGTTGCATTGTAACAAAGGTGTGGACTAGGTATCCTTTTTTTTTTTTTTTTTTCTTTTCTCCTTTGTTAAATCTGTTGGGAACGCATCAGACTAGTTGCTCACAGTTTAAGACTTTGATCTCATATGTATTCCTTAAGCCTAATCTACCAAAGCCATGGCTTTTAAATGTGCCATGTACTAGGCTCAAAAAGGGGGGGGTCCACGTACCTGATCTACACAGAAATCAGATAACTTGACCTGCTGTGTCTTCTTGACATATATAGGATTGAAATGGAGATATTTATCATTAGTTTACACAAAACTGGAGAATAGGGCAGAAAATGAGACCTGACTTTTCATTTTTTATGATATGTACAGCATTTCCTGAGTGATCCTGAGAAATCTGTTCCAGTACACAATAGACTCCTTCTCCACACTATACAGAAACAAACACTTCAAAATTCAGTTTTAATTTTCAGTCTTGAGTTATATGCAGTATGTTTCATCAGAGGTCTGGAAGGAAGCATAAAATCATCTCTTGGTAATTTTTTCTGATGGCACATAGACCAGCAGAGTTTTGAATGGTGGTAAATTATAAAATAAAATGTGCTAAGCCTAGCTGATTCAACAGAGTTCATCTTGACAGAGCTAACTGCACAATTATTCATCAAGGAACAAGGGATCAAAGCCATACTGACCGAACAGTGAATTTTAGCCTAAATTAAATAACTGATCACAGGCCATATAAGATGGGCAACTGATGAATAGTTCCCATTACGCTACTTAACCGTAAATGTCACAGGTATATCCATGTATATGGCGCTGGCCAAGCTGATGCTGGAAGAATTCATCTAGTTCTGATGCCAACATTTTTAAAGGGATGCAGAAACACTGAAGTAAGTTCATAAAACAGCAACAAAAAAGTATTTGCTGGGGAAAATGCCTTCTGGTGAGAGACCTTAAAGCTTGTTTGGTGTAATATCTAAAGGAAAAAACTGGGAACTGACTTGATTCTGTCAAAGTACTAATGAAGAAAAAGTTGTTGGTTCATTCTGGCTGAGAAGGACATAGTTAGAACCAACAGCAAAAATCTGAAGGTATGAAAATGCAGATGATAAAGCAATTCTGAGAAGAAAAATACCTGCTCATGGAAAGGAGGAGACTTGACCAACTCCAATTCCCTTCTGGCTTTATGAATTGGTGAATCCATGTGGCTTGTAACTATGGAAGAGAAATCCCACTAAACTAATAACTTCCGTCACCGATCCAAGTAGCACAGACCAGGAAAATCAAGGCACATTTCCAAAGAGGGAGAGAAAGCTAAAAATTGAAGGAAGTGTACCCAGTTTGATGCCAAGTTGCTTTCAGAATAAGGTCTCAGGTGAAATCTGAGGTATGAATTCTGCTACCTGAGTGGGTTCTTTTTGAAACTGATGATTCACTCAGGTGTCTTTTTGACTTCTCTTCAGGATTTTGAGTAGTGAATACATTGTGTTTGCATTGTTTTAGGCCTGTCTTTTCGTCTCCTGTAGGAGCAGTTTATAGTGTGATAACTTTCTCAAACTAGGAAAGGAAGCTGGTCATCCGGTCTCTGGTTTATACAGGCACAACTCAGAGCTGCCATTTGGCAAATGGTTTAAATCAACACAGCCAGGATCTTTACATAGCTTGTTTGCTGTTGTTTTCTGAGAGGAAGGCAGGAATGATGGCTTTTGAAATTCTTCTGTGTAACTTAGTCTCTGTCCTTACCCCTCTTGTTCAGTGTTGGGGTTGAGGAACAGACTTCCCAGTCCAAAAACTGTGGGTTACTCTGGAGTTCTTTATCAATCAAACAAGTCACTTTTTCACTGCTATTACTTTTTAAGTATTGGGTAGTTTTTCTTTTTCTTTTTTCAGTAAAAAAAATGATTAATACTTTCCTGAGGATACTATGCCTTACCGCAGTGTATATTTCCTTTCACAACATTTTTCTCTTTGTGGAGCAAGCTTATTTTTGCTCATGTTTTATGACTATACGAAAGCTTGACAACTACAGAGAAGTTACATAAAAGCTCTTGAAAACATTTGGTGAATTAACTTGGGCTCTGAAGCTGCGTGTTCAAAGCCCATCTTGGATCTTGAATGGGCAGACAGTAACTCTTAGTTTGAATATTCCCTGTTGGATGCATCATTCAAATGAAAGCACAGCCACAGTCTGGTCTTTTATCTACCAGAGGAGTTCTCTCTTTCTAAAGGTCTCTTTCTTCTCTTCAGAAAGAGAGATTATTTTCTACTGCAATCTTAAAGAGACAGATTTAGGTTAGGAGGTTTCCCTGCATTGTAGGGGAATTTCTCCTTAAGCCACAGAGCAGTGTAGTGTTTTTCCATGGCCCCAGCAAAGCCTTTGCTTTTCTTTTCTTCCCCACTTAATAATCAGAACCCGTTAGCAAAGCTCCGCATATCCAGATCGATCTTAAATTATCTCTATCTAGTTCTGTTAGTGCAAAACAGAGTTCTGCAGTGTACAGGGAACATGTCCTTGTTGAGTTCAGTGTTAAGTGAGAATCCACCCATGGATTACTATCCTGCTATTTCTTCTCCAATCAACAATTTATTGGGGAGTTTATTTAAATGAAAGATACTACTAGTTATGAAACAATTAGCTTTATAAATAGGGTTAGTTGAAAGTTTTGCAAGAGTAGTGGTGCACTCTGGCATTTGCAGACATTTTGCAAAAGATGTTTATAGGAGAAGACACCTTTGCAGATCAGATACATCTAGACATGGGTAAGTGGCACATGATATTAGGATCCTGAAGGATTGATTTTAGGGAGTGGAGTTCTTGTCAGCAGTCCAGACCCCAGTAGTTGTTCCTCTCCCAAGAAAGCCAGAATTTTGTTAGCTTGAGGCTGGGCATGGGAATCTAGCCATATTTAGCTCTAAGAGAATATGTATTTCACTAGTGGAGGAGACAGTGAGAGGATGACTTTAAACTAGAGAAAAAAAATTAAAAGTGGAGGGACAATTTAAGTTCTTTAACCTCTGCTTGTATGAGCTGCTTCTTGGCTTCTAGTATATGAAAGCTTCTTGGCATGTGCCCTGCCTGGGGTCGAGTAGGACGTGGGAGAGGTTGTGCTTGGATGTCTGGAGTACTACCACTTGGGGGGGAAATGTGTAGCATTCCAGCAGATATAATTAATGACAAGTGTTGTTGTCTTTCTCCTGTGCCATCCACCCACTGGCTGCCTGGTGCTGACCCCTTGCTGTCCTGCTGACCTCTCCAAAGTTTATTTTAAAAAGGCATCCTTGCTTTCCCAAACTTTTCAGCTAGGCTTCCCTTGGGCTTCTTGTTCAGTGCATGCCCAAGTTTATGCCTGCATCCAGTGCTCAGTGGTCAGACAAGTGTTTCCATTAGAAGAATGATTAATGGAATCTTTCTTGGGAATGGGAAAGGGAGAAGTGCGTAGTACAAGTCATGAAACATGTTAAAACTGAACAAAGGAACTTTGTTTCCTTGTTTCAAAAATAACTTATCTTTCAAGTGTGCTGAAAATTGCCTTTATTCACTTGGATCTTGCTCACATCAGTAAAATACTACAGTTGTTTCTGCAGTGATGGGCAGAGAAAAGTTTGTGCTTTCAACTCACTTTGTGGTAAGTGACCATATCAAATAATTCCTCTGGCTGAATTGGCTTCTGTGCTGACAGATTTAGTAGATAAAGTGTAGTGCAGGTGTACGGATTTTCTTGAGATCTAAATGCAAAGTAATAAAACAACGTACAGGGCTGAAGAGGATACAGGAATCCAAAGTGCCTTTTATAAGAGTGCAGCTGTCAAGCTACTCCTGCCTAGTAGCATTCTCCAAAGAGAAAACTGCATGACTAAGTCCTTCATTTGCATGATGAGGATCACAGATCAGTTTCTGTCTGATCTCAAGCTTCACCTTACCCTCTGCTTACCCTTTGCTTGTTACGGGACGTTAGAGGAAAAAACCTGTTTCTTCCATTTCCATTAGACCGGGTGGTTAGCTCTTTGGATTCCCAGGGATAGCAGCGACTCTGTCAGCCAAGTTGACCCACAGATCGAAACAGCACAGCAGTGAAATGGGCGTGGTGACTGATTTTTCACTGCTGAGGGGAACTGGTGAAAAACATGAATGACCAACAGAAAAACTGATAGCCTTGGGAGGAAGCTAGGAACCCAGGACTGCTGCTTCTCTGTGAAAGCAGAGGGCTGGAGTTCCTAACGCTACCAGATAGAACCTTCCACAATGCTTTAGAAGGAAGAAGCCTTGCTTTTTTTTTTCCAGGAGAATTCATGACTTTTGTTGCTGGCTCCTTTTAGTCTAACAGACCTTTGTAGACACAGAAATAGAAAATGTTATCTTCTCACAGGACAAACTTTGCTGTTCATCAGAAACAATCAACTCTAACTACTCAATAAGTTGTTATTCAGCATGTACACATTGTATTCTTTATGGACTCAAGTTTTTCAAGGCTAGAGCTTGATCCTGTTACAAAATCAGAAAAACTAGACTGTTACCCTGGGGTGCAGCAGGGAGACCAAGGCATGGGGCTGAAGCTGCTGTTTTCCACTCAGTTAACCAGCTCTGAAGCTCCTTTGCCAGTTGCACAGCAACAACAACAAAATAAAAAAATATTTCCACGTATTATTCATTCAACCAGTTATGCACATGCTCCTGTTCTCTTCCATGGCCAAACCCCATTGGGCACGATGCGGTTGTGAAAAGCTGGAGCTGGCTGGGACCTCCACGTGCCTGTGCAAAGGGCAGGCCTGCCCATCCCCTGCATAGCAATGACGTTCTGCCTCTGTGACATCTGGGCTACTGCAGCTGTTACAAGGAGGAGTTTAGGGTTGGATTTTTTAGAAATTATTATCAAAGCAAGCACATTGTTTATTAAAATATATAGCGTACGTTGTGAGCTTGAAATTGTAATACAAAAAATGGTCAGCTTACAATTCTGACAATTGACTGAAAACTCCCTTCTTGCCCTTACCCCAGTGAAACGGAGGGAGTTAAATTCTGATTGAATATGCAACTTAAAAAATATGGTCTTTTTACTTCTGTGGTTTACCTTTAGAATTCATAATAATTTATATACAATTACAAGCAATATAAATTAAAAGTGCATATTGAAAATCATATCAGGATTTGGGGGGAAATTGACATTAGCTCTTCATATACAATCAGCTGTGATGCAATCATTGCAATAATTAAAATGCAGGAGAGCTATTGATCATGAAGAGCAATGAGTCACTTTTTTTTCTTGTTTCATAAAAGGCACTGTTCATATCCAAGTGTGTTGTCAACTTAATGTGCCAGTAATACTGATGCACAACTTTTATCTGGGCATGATACTGTAAAATAGAAAAGCACCTAGAAAAGATTGAATGTTATCAATGTAGTGATGTAAGATGCACATATGACTATATGAGGGAACAAACTTTATGTAAATATTGCAGAAGGTAGTTTCTTAATAATGACAATTTGATCATTTTGTAACATTTTTTTTACCATCTTCTTGATAAAGTTTTCTTTCACTGTCTGTTAAGTGTAACAATGATTAGATTTTTTTTTCCTCCATGATTACTTAGGTTTTGTCAGCCAGCATTCTTCACTTCTTTTATTTATATATAGAGATTTTTTTTTAACTTCATTTAAATGATTGATACTCACTCACTGTTGTGTTAATTGTTGCACCCTTGCTGGAGAAGACTAACAAGCTTTGCCAGGTCATTACTGCTTATTTTGTTTTCTTTTATATGATTAATACCCATTGTTGATACCAAGTTACAGTTCAGTCAATTGTGGCTTAAAGACAAGAATGAGATTAATGTTAGGGAAATAGATGCTATTAACCAATTTGCAGGGGTGGTTGATTTTAATGAAATGAGTTTCTTTACTAAATACCTGTTTGAATGATCAGATTCCTCTGTAACATAGCTAGAAAGAAAGAAATGCCACTGCTTTTCACAGCATTTGCAAAAGGGAATGTGCTTGTATCACTAACTTCTTGAGTGAAACATTTTTCATCCTTATAGGATCTTAAATTGTGTAAATTGTGTAAACAGGACAAAAAGTAGATAGATCAGAGCCGGTGTGTTAGTCCACTGCTTTAGCATCCTTTGTGTGTCTTGCATTTCCTGAAGTACACGTAAGAAGTACACGGAAGTTTACACCTTCAAGGCCATATCTGTACACGAGAGAACCGGCCATAATCTTTCACATCTCTTCTAGACAGGCACATGATTTTTTCAGCTCTAGAACAATTTGCTTCTTCTTGCCAGGCAAGGAAAAAAACTACAGTTCTGAGGGAGAAATACGGTACAGAAACATAGTATTTTCCTGAAGGAAGTGAAAGGTTTTCAGCATTTGACCTTTTCTTTTTGTGTATACTTCCCCTTTCCATAGGAGAAAGAGAGGGTGCTGTTTGGCATGTAGATTTCTAAAAATGAGGGGGAATATTCCCACATAACAAATAATGAGGACAAAATGAGTTTCATGGAGGAGCCAGGTTGAAAGGCAATATTAGGAAGCCTACTGTTGGTCCCAGGCTCAATTCTCTTTAGTTGGATGTGTGTTGCAATTTAGTAAAGACATTCAAGAGAGCTATTATCCTCAGTGTGGGGATTAAGTTGTCTTCTTTCTCTAAATTTTTTAGAAAGTATGCCTTATTTATGGGGAAAATGATTAGATAAACAGGAAAGTATTCCTTACTGATGGCTGTTCCTGGGACTTGCTCTATTTTTTTGTTAGAACCATTGTAGTACTATCATTTGTAGACTGACATTGGTTTACATGGCAGCTTAGATGATCTTCTCCAGTTGTATAATCACAGACCAGCACGCTGAGTCTGTGGGTGGTTTGAAGAGATTTTTCTAGGTTTCTTTGTTTCAGGAGTTTGATGTCCAAACATTGTATGATTTGTTTATACTGATTTCATTGTGGAGGAAAGATTAAGTCTGATCTCTCTACTCTTTATTGTAACTTGATAGCGTGCAGTTATCACAGGCATGGTTTCAATTAGCTCTTTTTTTTTTGTCCTTGAAGAATATTATTGTACAATATGCCTGGTTATGAGTGTATTTTCTCTGCTTCTGGTAGCAGCCTTAAAAAGCTAGTGTTTCCTTCATGCTATGGCTGTATTGTTTATGTGACAGTTAAAAGTATTAAATTCTTAGAGCTGAGACTGGGCAGAATGCTTTAGTCTCTACTGTCATTTAAGTTACTTTAGTATTTCTGCTTTTATTGTATGTTGATTTTAAGTAACTTAATTTTACTCTATCATGGCAGAATAAAACTGCTTGTAGAGTGTTAAGTAGCTTAATTTTACTCTATTGCGGCAGAATAAAACTGCTTGTAGCCTGATCCTGGAAGCCCTCTCACAAGGTCTGCATACGTGAGCAAGCTTGTAGGAAACATTTGCATAAAGAGAGCTTGAGTAGCAAAGAGTTCTTATTATTAATAATCTTAATAACAAAATATTTTATTAAGACAGAGCTGTGTATTAATTAGCATAACTCATATGGAAAAATGTTAGGTAGAACAGTGTCCTGAAGGCTTTTCTTCTCAGCTGTGGTTGGGACAGTTAATGGTTTTCATCCTGAAGGCTTTTCTTCTCAGCTGTCATTGGAACAGTTGCTAGTGGTTTCCATGCTTTACATGGACTTACTCAGGAAATGTAAACTTGGACTCTGTTCCTTTCACAGCCTTAAGGTATTAATAATGCTATGTCACTGGAGACTGTCTAAATGCAAGTGCAGCTATTTATCTACCTTCCCAGATAACTAGAGCCACTGTTTCACAACAACTTAAAATACTCGGGGTTGCACAGAGGAAGCATGAATATCATTGCATCCTACTGATTAAAGAAGCCTCTGAAATGCTGAAGTACTGGATTACAGTGCCTGCTTTCATCACTTCTCAACTTAGTGTTAAACTATCAATTAGATCACTAACAGAAAGTATCTAGGCAGCATGGGATGATCCTCAGGATACCTCAGTAACTACTGTGACCATTAGCCTACTGACTCATCTTTTCTTTGACCCATGAGCGTTGGTTGAGTTCTTTTTTTCTGCAACAGCTGAGTCTTCCCTACCATTGATTCTGGAGGTTAGATTATCACCTAA
Source organism: Baryphthengus martii (assembly GCA_013396935.1). Classification (NCBI taxonomy): domain Eukaryota; kingdom Metazoa; phylum Chordata; class Aves; order Coraciiformes; family Momotidae; genus Baryphthengus; species Baryphthengus martii. Next base: position 437,299 of record VWZK01011773.1, on the reverse strand, counting down.
GAGGTGCCATGTGTGGTTTGTTGACCTAAGAAATCTAAAATCTGTATCTCTTGTACTTTGGACAGATGTTCTCACCTCCATGCCGTTGGCAAAAAGGGGAGTCTCTCCTCCCTGCTTCTCCAGTGGTCATCGTCTCATTGAAAACTTCTCAGACCTGTTGAGGAGCTGGAAGACCCAGCTGTCTTGAGGAAAGGATTGTACATCTGCAGGCACCAGCTGACCAAGCTACTGGGTCCTCTGCTTGTGGTTCTGGCTTTGCAGCTGAACCCCAGAGACGAGCAGTAATTCACCTCTGAGCTTGGAGTAGCTCATTGCCTGCAGGTAGCTCCATACTCAGCATGTAGCTTTCTTGGGTCTTTTTTCAGGGAAACTTGTTTATCCCCTTAACACCCAATAAAAAAAAAAATCCTGAGTACTTAACTTTAGACCTTTCATTTTATTCCAAGGGTGTTCTATTTAAAACTTTGCTCTTACAGTTCCAAATTTGTAAGCACCTGAATTCTTTATTGAACCTAACCCTGGCAGGTGATTTTGTATCTAGCAAGATTTTGAATAAGCTCTTTTTAACAGTTGTGGGTAATGGATTTTAATAATAGATGCCTGAATGAAATGATAAAATAGCAGTTACCAGATCTTCCGGACTAAAAGCTGGTTGTTCAGGAAAGTTGCTGGACATTTGTCTGTATTTTTTGACTTGAACTGTAAATGGAGGAAAAGCAGGTCCATAGTTGCAGAGCTCAGTTAATCAGTCAAGGATTGTCTGCATCACTGAGCTGCCAGTTGGGGAGGTTCCTGAATTTAATGTCAGAGCTCTTGAGGAAATCCTGTTCCTGCTTGTTAATGTCTCTCTTGAAGCACTTTTTGAGCTACATGGTACCTGATACATACCAGAGAAACATGTAGGACAGCACTGATAGAGAAGCCTGAAAGTGCCCGCATCATTAGTAGTCTTTTTAAATCTCTCTACCTGTGTTGCTGTAGCAGCCAGAAGTAAGAGCTATTGACTGGGGAGCAAATCCAGGTGCACACAGTCAGTTCCTAGTTAAATCAATATATACAGTTGGCCTTTCCATTACAAAGGGGAGCAGAAAGCAGTAGAAAATATCAAATAAACCAATAAAAATTACACCTGCCACTTCACAAAATGAATAGCAAGGTAGCTGCTACTGATTTAAGTGAAAATGCATCTTTTACCTCAACACGCATTGGCTTAAAGGTATGGCTGAGTTTCGTGTGTGAAACAGTAGCAATGAACTAGGCAGGGGAAAGACATATATTATGAGAGTTTTCTGCAATGCTATCATTTAACTTGGTCACTGGAGTGATGAGTCACTGAAGACAGATTAGGTTTTATTTCACCTTTAGGAAATACCCAAGTACCCTCACAGGATTTTGAGGTAAAAGGAGAAGCAATGAAGTCATAGTACTGCTCCTGTATTGCAAAAAAGACAGGTTAAAATATTTTGCTTTTGAAAAAAATGTTCAAAATACAAATACAAGATTGGAAAGGGATAGGAGGGACAGAAATAGTATAGCTTTGTTTTGTTGCTAGAAAACCAGGAGGGTTTTCTTTCCTCCTTACTGTATAATAAAAGCAAACTTTGGGACAGTTGAAAGATGTTCTCATACCTGAGACAAAAAAGTTGAGTCCAAGCACAAGGCTCAACATCCACTCTCATGTACTAAGAGGCTAGACCAGATTCAGCAGCATCTTCCAGGTTCTCCAGTTATTGTCAAAATCCTTAGATCCACATAGTAATTTGGAATTTATACATCTAATCTAATATCTGTGGAAGAGTCCTTTTTAAAAAAAAAATTAACCTTTTGAGCTGCCTGCCACCTTCTGTCAGAATATGTGGCACTCGCTCTACACTAGCTCTCCTCAAAAAATGTTTTTATTTTGCAGCTCACCTCTAATTCCAAACACTGCAGGTTGGGATTATTGGATGCTATGGGAATGTATAGTAGCTTAACAGCAGGAGCAAGTTAAAAACTCAGTGACCAGGAACAAATGTGCGCTTTATTTCATCTCCCAGCTAAAATCCTAGATATAGTTTATTTGCTTCAAACTTTTCTCATTTAGTAGAAAAATCTAAGCTTAATATTTTTTCTTAATCACAGCCATTTTAAATGGGACTTTATATGGCTCTATAAATTAAGCTAGCACAGAAGTATTCTTTGTTTAAAAGACTTGGAAATGGTTTGACAGTTAACTATTAAATGATATCTAAAATACCTGGAATTTCCTCTGAGGAAGTGCATGCCTCTACTGAAAATGACAAAATCAAGTTTACACCAGAAGTGATGGAAATAGATCTCTTGATGCTCTCAAAGTCAGGAGCGAAGTATGTGTCTGAAAAACACTGAGCTAAAGTCGTTCTTCAAGGTCACCCAGCAGATCAGTGGCAGACTCACTGTCTTTTGAATCAAACCGATTTTTTTTTTATCCCACGAAATGCATCAAGAGTTCAAGTATTTTCATTTATTTTGAAGTAACTAGAGACGTCTTGGAATTTTTTTCACACAGAAGAGCCAACAAGTATATAAATGTGCCACGCCAAGCAGAGTCATTATACACTGGTTACATATGGCCTTTGTCGGTGATATTTTGAGTGGAGAGTCTATTCCAGACCTAAAAAGTCTTTAATGAAAAGTGCTATATTTTTGTAAAAATGTTTGTTTCTTGATTTAGTGTTTTTCTGTGGAAGAATTTTGACTAGCTCTCCTCCTGACTCCTAAGTTCAGTGTCCTATTTCAACCAGTCCAGCAAATATGTAAGAGTCCCCTCTTTGAGGAGCAGCAAGATCTGTGGCATCTTTGTGATACTTCTGATGTACTTTTCTTCTCAAATTTTGAGTCTTGACATAAAAAGGCTGGAATGAATGATATGGTGCTGTGCATACCCAAGTGAAGGCAGTGAGCCAACAAAATGCTGTTGCAATTACAAGTGAACATTCTTGTACCATAATACTGCAAAGAAAAAGCTATAAATCAGAGCTTGCCTGATGGTCCCTGGCATCAAAGCACAGGAGATTTGAGCTCATTCCCAGAGCTAATCAAGAGTGGGATCCTCGCAGAGGCAGTGGGCTCATTCCAAGAGATGGATAGTGGTAGTCATGAAGCACCGGACTTCCGTCTTGCAGGAGTGATAGTCTGCAAAGTGCTGGCCATTGTGGAAAATAAAGCCAACTGAGAACCAGAGGAATTTTGTCTTGAAGAGCTCTTGTGCCTGTGTTTAGGAGCCTACCACTTCCAGTGCTAGATCTCTGCTATTTTCCAGATCCTATATTTGATCACTTGTTATTGTACTTAGAAGGTAAGAGTGTCCTTAATTCAGGGATCTAGTGTCATGTTTCCATACACTTACTCATGACAGCAACTGTATTAAAACCTTTCTGTGGGCATTAGAAAAAATCAGTGAAATTAAGTAATACTGTCCAAAACGTTTCTACTTACATTCCTGTCACCAAGGAGCATGGACTCAAACTTAATTTTCAGGTAGAAATGGTTTTTTCTTTTATCCTGGAATATTTTTTCCTTTTTTTCTTTCTGGTGCCTCATGAGGATGTAGCTTTTTAAAAAAGCGTTGATCTGTCTGGAATTTCAAAAATAACTGAGTAAATAGCAGGAGGGTAGGAAAGGATTAAAGCTGTTAGCATTGGGCAGTTTTCTTCAATATAAGCTGTATGTGGGAGTTATTTCCTACCCCTCTGAAAGATGTGGCTTGAGCTAAGCCCACATTTCCAGTTCATGAGGGGCAAAATAACACAATCTACTGTTGTTAAAATTTAAAAAAATAAATAATAAAAAAAAGAGTCTTGAGAGTGTACAAGGGATTATAGCAAACCAAACCCCCGACTGATAGCTTCACCAACAGTCCTTGCCCAGCAGTGATATTCAGCTACTAGGAATGCCCAGTTTCCCACCAGATTTGTGAGAATTTATAATTAATAGCATATCTGGGAACTCTTCTGTCATGAAATCACAATTTCATCTGCTAACCTGATTATGGTAAAGGGCTGAAATTCAGGGTCTTGCTTTGTAGAGTACATTATTTTATGTTGATAGCAGATTGAGCCCAAGGCAGCATTTTCTGGAATCAGCCCCTAGACTGGTTTAAGAGTGACAATCCTGAAAGGTGAAAACTCTTTCTTGAACAGCCATAACCCACTTTAATTCTGATAAACTTCCTGAAAAAAGACGAAGGAAAAATCTGTACCACACAGGATGTGCTCAGCACATTGAGGGACTGAGTTTAGTAATGTCCCTGATAATTGTGGATACCTCATTGTAGGAGTCAGGTTTTATTTAATTTTTTTTAATAGAAGAATACACATCTGTCTTTATACCCAGCAGCTTTTCTGGCCCACAAGAAGTCCTCTGTGAGTTTCCCCAACTGAGCTCAGTGGGATCTCTGTCAGCTGCAAGATTTATGTCATCTTTTTCAGTCCTGAGAACTGTTCCTTAAGCTTTTCACATCTGGATTTAATTGGAAAGACATTAAAAGTGTGCTAGAAAAGCATATTTTAGAGAAGATCTTTATAGACACTTCCATTAAAGGAGCTGATGTTTGTAGGTTAGAATGGGATGAGGACAAGCCATCAACAGTTAGCAAGGACAAAATTACATTACAAACTACTTCAGATGGGAAGTTTGGCCTGTAACTCTTGGATCTGACTCTGATCTCACTTAAATCAACTTCAATTAGAAGAAAAATACCAGTTAATGCAGTGTAAAAACACTCTCAGATCAGAATCAAAACCTTGTGCCTTTTGTAAACACTCACATTTCTAATTACATGCCATATAGTCTAAATATAATGCTTTTAGCTGTCAATCTAGATTTGGTACTTTGTTGGATGTACGGGCATGCTTGTAAAATGAGCCTTGGAGAATGAAGAGGAAGGTTGGTTGTTAGGGCTCTGAGGGTGGAAGTGTCCTTCTCTGAAGACTGGTATGTGGGCCACAGGAGTAGAGTTACACAGAAGCAGAGATAGGACGCAATTTAGTCCATGGGCTTCATTACAGATGTTGTAATGCAAGAATCTGCAGCCCTAACTCCCCCATTGTCCCAGCTGTAATATGCTTCTTAAAGAAGCCAATGGGCAGTCCTTTCCAGTCTATTGCTTTTGTCTTCACACCAAAGTTTCTAGTCCCTTTTAGACTGATATGCACTTAAAAACCTAAGGTAATGGTCTCGGTATGAAAGAACAAACATTCTTTCATTTTAAAACTGCTAAAACCAAGGAATCTGATATTTAGGAAATTACTCCCATGTCTAAAGCAAAGTGGTATGGCCTTTAGAAATAGAAACAAGCTTTAAAAAAAAAAAAAAAGTGTTTTTGTAAAACATTGCAGGGGAAAATTACTCTTTAGAATATTTCAGAAAAAGAAATTTGTTGGAGGCTTTCACCTGTCCTCTTCTAAAAGGGTGTCTTTTTCTCCGGTGTGTCATTCAAAGTGTTTACCTTTAATGGGAAGATTATAGCTTGCTGGGCAATAGTGCCAGTAAACAGGCATTTCAATAAAACTAGTGGCTGCAGTGTAGACTTTTTTTTTAATTTTCTATTGTTACATACCTTTTTTCAGAATCTCTCTCCGTTTATTTTGAGCTACAATAAATCACATGTAAACTATAAAACTGATTCTTATTTTTATTGCCAGCCCTTGAGCCAGCCCTTTATGTGCTCATGCACTCTCTCTTCACTTCAGTTTCCTTCTCTTTCAAAACAGGAATAATAAGACTCCTTCTGGTCCTTAGTGCCATTTTGTCTCATGAAGAAGAAGGTATTTGCAGAGAGAGGTAAAAAGTATTTAAACACTAGTGAGTGTGTTTTGCAAGTTCATTTTAATAAGCAGAAGAGTAACCACATTGAAATAAGCATTGAGTAATACTCAATAGTTTGAACTTTTTTTTTTGTATACTAATTTTGATGTGGATCTTTGAGAATTCATTAAAATATTTTCATCTCCATTTTTTTTGACCAGTCTGCATGAGCAGTTGCCTAAGAAGCCCACTTAAATAACTTGTATCTTATTGAAATACAGCTCAGTTTAGAGCTTATTCATATTGTTAAAAGAGTTCTGGCTATATCTACACTACGAATAGTGATCAGAGCTCTTTCCCTGGTGGGGAATGACATATACTTTGCCTTATTTATGTACTCCCAGCAATGTAGTGAGGGCTATGGTAGTGATGGTAAAAGCAGAATGGAACTGTGGAGGTCAGAGAGATGAAGAGGACACACTGTCGCAGCAGATTTTAGAAGTCACTGCAAATTCTTACACAATCAAGAGCCTCAATCCACTTATTTTAAAATCAAGAGGTCAAAAATCTCCTGCAATACAGAGAGGGTTAATTGCAGTGGAGTTGCAAATCTATGCAGTGGGGTTGCGGAGAAATGCCTGTAAATAAATAATTAAACAAACCAAGTTGTTCTGAGAACACAGCTGACAAGGATATTTTCCAGCCATCAGTGATGAAAGAGACAGTGATTCATGGCCTTTCTTCCCTGCTGGTGCAGGATTTTGCCTGAGGATATACATTCTGCTCTTTTCAGTTTTAGGTTTAAAGCCATATTTCTTAAAATCTCCTATAATTTTTTGTCTACAGCTTCTCAGACATGCTTGAGTGTCGTCTCAATTGCAGTGTTTAAACTTCTACCTACACATACAATAATTTGCCATCTCAATGCTCTCATTTGGAAGTCTCTAATTATTGAAAGTTAGTGTTTAAGGAGCTTTTGTCTTAGGATACCAAATTAGAAGTAAAATTAAGTTAAGATGAATTACTCTTTGGTGAAATCCTGTTGTATATATGTAGTGAAAATGCCTGGAATTTTACTTTTAAAATAATTTTCTTCATGTTCATAAGTAAGCTATGATGATGCATGATTCTTTCTGTCTTTGTTCTTTCAATTGTAACAACTGAAGGAAAAAATATGAAGTTTTGAATTTAGAAATAAATTTAAGCCAACTTCCAGATTTCTAGGCCAGAACTGAAGAATGTACACTGAAATGATACTGAAATGATCTGACAAAAGAGACTTGATTGGGATTTATTTTAACTGCTGATACCAAAACCAAACTTTCATACCTCACTTCACCATCAGAGGACACAGGCACATTCAGTAGATACTGGCATGAAACCTGAAAGCTCTTTTGAGTTGCCCATGAAGAAGTACCAATTTACTGGTTTCCATTTGCCACAGAGGCAAAAGTTAGCATTTTGGTAGCACTTGAAAATGTTGTGCCTCACATTTGAGAGTATGTGAAGAGAGAAAGTTAGAGAAGATACAGGTTTAAGAACAGTCCCATACAGTCTGAGCCCCATAAAGATCTTTTAGCAACCCTTTGCTCGTTTATTCTCACCAACAAGTAAGAACGCCACCTACAGCTGGCAACCAGACTAGCCTCTCCATGCTGGATTAAGCTCTTAACATTAGTGTTAAATTTGTTAAGTTGGCCTTTCAGTATTCTTTATTAAATACTCTTCATACGGAAACATATCTTGTAATTATTTTTAAAATTAGGTGGTTTTCAGTGTGTTTTTCTCTCTTTGTGACTAAAAAATCTCGTATCGAACAGTAGAACTGTCTCACTCTAGATGATCATGCAGATCTTTCATGGGCTTTGAGAGAATACTTTGCCGTTCATCACTCCTGGAACTATTGCTTAGTCCCAAGAACAGCAGTTGGATTTTGAGTGTGGTGGTTCACATGTGAAAATAAGCCCTGCCTAGTTCAGTCTCTCTAGCAAAGAGTTAAAGCAAACAGTTCTTTCACTTAAGTAGTTTGTTGTAGATGAAAACCTATGGAAGTTAAATTCCATATTGAATAGTGTCTTTCACACCATCCACTCTTGGAATATTGAGAGGCGTGAAGGACAAAGTACACATGTCCAATAAAGCCAGGCAGAAAAAGGTGACATGCATGCTGTTGTTGATAGAAGCTCTATTGGAAAAAAAAATATTCAAGAATAGTTAATCCTTACTTTAGATTACCCCCAGAAAGCTGGCAAGATCAGGCTATATGTGGATTGTGTGCCATTTAAACTCTGACTGTATGAGTTGCCTGGAGGTAGCATTAAATACTACATGGAACTTGTTCTGAGATACATCTGTGAATCATCGTTCTTTGAAGATAGTGGACTCCTATCCCACAAGCTCCTTCTCTTGACAGGTATGGTCAGTAGCCTTAATTGTCATGTCTATCAGGTGGCTATGCCTTTGTGCAGAGATTAATCCACTTGGAAACTGTTATTTCCATGTAAACTACAGGAGTTAATCAGATTATAACCTTGTGCTTTTCATGCATAGCGTAAACTGTGAGGAAAGAGTTTAAAGTCATTTAATTAAGGTTTACATTGTGCTGTGTGAAAAGCCTCTCTGAATTTAAACAGATGTTAACATTGGTTCACATGAAATCTAATCAACTGGGGAGAACAGCACATTGTGAGGAAAGTGGCGAAAACTCCTTGCAAGAAGTTATTGCTTGTGATACAGTAAATTCATTTACAACAGAAGCTGTGGGAAGAAGAGATCTGCTTGTATTACCCATCACCTCATTTTTTGTTTAGGTTGTATATAGCCAACCTGGTAAATCCCAGAAAACTAAATGGCTATGTTAAGAGACAAATTTTAGCTACTTTGTGTTTACATATGTAAGTCTATGCAAGCAAATATATCTTCCCTTTGTGCATTTCAGTATGCAAGCAATTTTGGGTGTGGACAAGTTGAAGCCAGGTGGAAGCTTGGTCAAAAATTTCTTCATCAAGAGAATGGAAAAACAATCACCAAGAATAACAATTTTGAGGACAGACAAATTTAAATAGTTGCTCAGCTTTGGGACACTAAGTCCTCCAACTCATCTCTACAGCTGTGGTAGCATTGAGTTTTTTTCAATAGCCTTTAAATGTGAAATCTAAATCCACATATTAAAAAGTCATGAAGTGCATCTCATTACTGATGCAGACAGCTTTGCTGTGATTTTATTGTACAGATGATGTTGCCTTTCGAGGCCTCAGGTGCCAAGTCAAGGGGAAGAACCTCCCTGATTTGGGGTGTGGTTTTTTCTCTTGGCTTCAAAAACAAATGAACGTTGATTCTGTGCGAATACACTTGCTACCAGTTTTGTTCTTGCATCTACTCTGCCGTTGCTGAGGCTTCTGGTTTGTCAGTGAAATCAAGGACTAGCGTTATATCTGTCTATCATTTTAACCTGGCATGCAAACATTTTCTTAAGCCTGAACTCAGGCACAGCCCAAGACCTGTTCATGTGTGTGCTATGTGGCCACAGGCAGTATGACCACAGTGATTAATTTGATTCTGCAAACTCAATCTTGAATTAAGACCCAGCTACTAAAGACAGTAAAATCTTGTCCTTCATGATCTACTCTGGACCTTGATTTAGTTTTGCAGCTTAACTGTTTCTGCCCATAAGTTTATGTCTTCAGAAAATGATTGAGGCCAAGCTGAATATGTATTTTGTAATGTACTTAAAAAGCTGACATGAGGAGACATATCGTAAGTAAACTAACAGTATCGAGCAGTGTGTTTATTAGGATTGTCTCAGATCTCCTTGGTAAAGTCAACTGGAAGGACCTCAGAGAACAACATTATACGATGTTCATCTTCAAGGAATAATCTGAAATGTAGTCTAGATTTAAGAGGAAAATCACAAACCACATACTGGGCTAAAAAAAAATGTGAAAATTTTATCATTAAGATGTGATCTTAAATGCACATAGATTAGTGCAGTGGCTGTCTGCTGTTCTTGTGAAAAGAATGATCTAATGTTCCTGGAAAGTCATTATAATATGCTTAATCCCCAGAGTGAGAAACAGGAAAAATATTAACAAGTTTCAAGGCTATTTACTAATTGCCAATTGACTTGAGGAAAGCTAAAAAAGAAATGACTGGAAGCATCCATCTCCATCCTGATACACACCCGCACTGATAATGGAAATGGCAGCCAAGACAAACAGCGAGCAGTGCGGTGCATCCTGTTGGCATCATATTTTTGGCACTGTTGTAGCGACGCAGAAAACAAGCAATACAAGAAATGTGTAAGGACATCTGTTCTGTAACCTATGGGGCTTCACTCCCAAAACAGTTGTAAAATCTTCTAGGGGAGAAAAAAATTTCTCTGTGTCTGTGCAGATGCTCTATTGTAAGAAAAATATCAATGGGAGGAAGTGTTGAGCCTTTAAAAGAGGAAATTGTTCACCAGATTCACTGTCAAATGTTCCATTCTTTTATTTCCTTTTCATTTAACCTAAGTTATCTGCTATTCACAAGTTATATTTAAGACAAGGGGTGTAAATCTGTGGGGACTAAGAGAATTGAATCACGGATTAAGTTAGTCTGTAACTCTTCTTCACTGCAAATTATTTGGGCTCTGGCTATTCAGGTCACAGCCTCTCAGCTACCAGCTTCCTTCCTGAATCCAGCATCTTCGTGTCTGTCTAGGGGCATGACAGGGAGAGGAGAAACATTAACGACATCTGTTAAGGTCCAAAGTATTGTTTACTTACCAGCTGCTCCCAACTTTGCTGATCCTTCCAAGTGTAAGCGGGCTATGGGAGAAGGAAAAGAGGGAGTTTGTAAGCCACTGCGAGGATCCCTCTGCCATTCTTTCACTGATCTTCAATCACATCCCATGAATGAACATTTTAAAAAGAAACAAACCTTCCCAAAATTTAAATGTTCTTGGAAACCGTGAGATATCAGTAATTAGGCTTCTCCCCTCAGTATCTTACAGAGAGAAAGACAGGGTTCCATGGAAAAAAAAAAAGTCAGATCTCATATAAGCCTGGACCACATTAGGAAAATGGAAGATAAAGAGAGACTGTGAGGTGTAAAAGGTTGGGAGGACTGGGGGACTTGGGAAGGGAAAGCTTTAGCTCTGGGAGCTGCAAGCAGCTGGGGTACCTGTGTGGAAGAGCATTTAGGAGCAGGAGAAAGTAAGGCCTGGGCAGGAATAGATTTATGGAGAAATAAAGGTGATTGTCTCTGCTGTAAGAGAAGTAAGCTCTGGGTTGGTGGAGAGACCAGGGGCACTGTAGTGGCTTAGGAAAGATGGGGGAGTGGAGACTTGGTGGTGAGAAGCATGAGCTTTTGAAGACATCCTTGGCTTCCAGAACAGCAAAGGTAAGAAGCCAGCAAAGAGGGATGGTGTAAAGAGCTGGCTCATCAACAGTGGTCACACAAACACCCTGACACCTCTACTTGGAAGATCAAGGATACCGGTACAGAATGGTTTTCCTCCTGTAATTTTCCTCTGATACTTGGTTTCAGAAATACAATAGATTTGAGATCTTATCTTTTATATTACATTTCAGTTTGGGAAGGGCATGGCTTGAAGAAGGGTGAGATGGAGATATGAGACTGCACTATGTTACAAGCATTACGGTTTGGATGTTTTGGTATTAAACATGCTTATCATCAAACACCTTGAATCATATCTTCATTTTATATGTTTCCTCCATTTGTTCCATATTTACTTCCTTGACAGTAATAATCCATGCTTAGAGGCAGAGCATATGATTTTATATTGTAATACTTCTTCCCTTGCTGCTAGAAGACATACTCTCATGATCTGTTTCTATCGAGATAGTGGCTAATATTTCTCTAGGAAGTTCCAAAGCAGTTTTTCTGGAAAGCAACCCTGAGAGCTGCTCTGTAATTTCTGTGGTATGCTTTGCAATAGCCAGTTCTATGAGGAAAACAGTAATAAGTAACAGATGTTTTCATATTCAGAGCAATTCTAGAAAGGAATTAGGAATTTTAGGTTGGTCTAATTCATCTCTTGATGATTCGAGGGTTTCAGTGGCCACTAATCGAGATCAGGCTGTTTTGCATATCATAGGATCAACCTGTGATCTCATCTTGAATGAAACATTACTTGGCTCTCCTTACTGACTATGTGCAAACCACTGTACAAACAAACAACCTGAGCAAATAGTTCTTCCAGAACAACTTTGCGATTCACACATCAAACCCGGAAGCTAAGAGTGGATATAAAAAAGTAAACAAGGTGGATTCAAAAACAGATGAGGTAGGAGTTAAACTGTGTAGAAGGAACAGATGTCTCAGCTTCCTTCGTTCCTTGCAGTGTTACCTGGTAATGTTTTTTTTGGATTGCCATACGTAAGAAGAAAGGAGATCCTGATTGTTTTGCTAATGTACATCAGGAAAAATGAGTATGAGAAGACAGGAGATGCTTATGTGCCAGTCTCCCTAACCATTGAACTGTTTCGTGGTTATCAAGAGTTATCAAGCACTGGAACAGGCTGCCCAGGGAAGTGATTGAGTCACCATCCCCAGCTGTGTTTAAAACTCGAGTAGATGTGGTGCTTGGGGACATGATTTAGCAGTGGACATGTAGAGCAGGGTTAATGGTTGGATTTGATGATCTTGATGGTCTTCTCCAGTCTAGATGATTCCATGATTCCAGAGTTTATAAGAGTTGAGAATACACATCTAAAACAACAAGGGACACTATGAGATGGAAGAATAAGAGTTGTCTTATAAAAACATGGAAATATATCAAAATTCCAAGAAAACCGGAAGAAATGAGGAAAGGGGGAATTCATTCACTGGATGGGCAATTCCTTGACTCAATGTTCGATAAAAGTGAAAGATCCTGTAATGGGAGAAGTTGCCATTGAGGTGAAGCTGAGGCTCAACCCTTAGCCATAGCATGGACAAAGAACAAAAAGAAAAATGTGAGCAGCAGATATTTGAAGATGAAGGGGGAAATTATGTCAATGCATGGGAAGAAGGAGCAAGTAGAGAGCAGGTTATCTGTCAGATACAAAGAGTCCAGAACACCCGGTAAAGGTAGAGTAGATGGGTAAGTAACAGTGATAATCTGAGGTTTACCAGGACACTTTATAAAATGTTTGGCTTTTTATTTGTTTGTTAGGGCAAAATCCTAAACCTTCACAAATCAGATCCCACATTCATGTATTATGGGTGGGTGTACAGCATTCTGAATTTTAGCAGCCAGTCATTACTGTAGAGAAATCTGGGATACATTGTCTGTTCTTGAGGGCAGCCTGGCAAGTTTTGTGCTGTTATTCATCTCATCAAAATACACATTGTCTAATAATATTTAAGCTGTATAAACATACCTTTCAAGGGAAGGAGCTGTTGAGAGAATCCAGGCAAAGAATTAATACAAAAGCAAATCTAGTACTTCATTCCAATGGCAGCTCCTGTTCCGGACAGAGTCTCTGCTCTCCCAGAGGAATGGGAATGAAAATGGAGACGTGGACACTTTCTATCCCAACAATTAAGAAGAGTGCAACTTCCAGTTTTCTAAGCAGATGGTGTTACCTCACAGTGAAGAGCAGTACCATGGGACCTACAGTCAGTTCCAATGTTTGAGATCTTACCTTAGGTGACAGTGTCTCTCAAAAGTTACCTTTCCCTGCCCCCATTCTGAATGCATCTTAGGTGGGAGTGATTAAAGACAAAACCCTGTTTTTCAGTGCTGCTTTACTTTTCATCTTCAAGACTGGACTGACCTCAGCTCTTTTAGCATGCTGGGTGTGTTTTCAAAGTCAGCCACATGGTGTTTAAGAGTTTCCTAATTAACCTTTGCTCAATCACTTACAAAAAAAAAAAGAAAAAAAAAAATCATTTGTCTTTTACCAAAGCAGTAAGGAAGGGAGAGAAGAAAATTTTTGGGCCCTAAAGCAGGAACTCACGAAGACAAGAGAGAAGCTGGTCAATAAAGAATGCACTTGTGCAGAAAAATGTCAGCTGAAAACTGATCATTCTTCTGTTGCTGCTGCTTTATAATCATCACATATTGGCTCACTCTGTTTAGCACAACTTCTTATACATAAGGCATCAATCTGCTGCATTGCTCAAAATCCAGCCTTGGAGTGTCAGTAGTGTCCTGATGACCCTCTTCCAATTGCTAACACCTGAAGTCATCTACAAGAGTTTGTCCATAAGACCTGCAGAAAGAGTGGGTTCTAGGAATGCACGTGGGGAACTGGAGAGACTTTATAGACCAGAGAGGCAAGAATCCTAGCAATATATGATGTTCTTCATGTAAGTGATGAAGCTTTCATTAACACCAATGGAAGTCACTCATACACCCAGGAAGAAGAAGATATCCTCAAACCCATACACAAGCAGAGCTGTTTAGTGTGGAGCTGTTATGCACTCATCCTGTTAGCACTTTAGCCTAAGTGGCTTCAATATATAGGAAATTATTTAAATCTAGAATATAAAAATAAACACTTTATTTTGGGTTTATACAGTTGTGTCCAGGGGTTTTTTTGACAACCCATTTTTTCTTTAGGCAGCGTTAAGTGCCTTGAAACAGTTTTCAGAACAAGGACTGGATCCAGTGGAAGGAGCTATGAAAGTTGAAAATGGATCACATGAAAAGTAAGTACTGTTTAAATCCTCTGCATTTTAATGTCTGTGTGGTACGATAGATAAGAAATGTTAATTAAGAGCTTAGTTGCCCTTTTAAACCTGTACCAAACTATTTCCTTTGGAATTTACATACGGCTTGTGACGATTTGAGAGGATAAACAAGATTTCAGGTTTCGCATTACTGATAATGTTTACTAATGAGCTATGAGACAGTCAGCCCTCCTATGGACATCCTAAAGAAAAGGATTTTCTTTTCACTGTATGGATTCTGTGTAAGTAGCATAACATGATTTTTGTCAAATGTGTTATAGCACACGATACTGCCTGTAAATAAGGACAGCTACTGGCTGCAAAGTCCTTCTGTCTGCAAGATGAATTTTACCCTAGAGAATTTAAAGTTAACATTCTTTTCAAGTCTTAAAAAATTCTGATAGGGAATATTAGCCTTAAGCAGTAGACAATAGAACCAGGTTTCACACTAGATTTTCAATTATTTAAGAAAGTGGGATTATCTGTCCAGTATTGATTTATTTTTTTTTGTTCCAGCTGCCAGTCTGTTTACGTAAGAAGGTAGCCTTGTGTTACTAAATAAATTAGGAAGTAACAGAATGAAAGAAAGATGACTAAAAGTGGCATTTGGAATTTTCAATAGATATATTGTGGCTATTTATAAACTAATTTAATCAGAAACATTTTTCCATATGATCTCATCAGCCTAGTATTTGAACATAAATATTGTCGTTTCACTTTAAAATGTTACCTTCCCCAGTGACCTTTGAATCTCATCTTCCGTCTGGTAATAAACATATCTTAAAGATGCGCAACCCTGGACCTTACCACTCTTGTTAATGTATTAATCTTTCAGACAAGTCAAGCATCTGGGAGAGAAAGCAGACAATAAACAGACTAACTCAGGCACCATTGCTCAGGACTGCAAGGATTCAAAGGCTGTCGTCTAGGAGCTTCCCAGCACCCACGGCTGCCACTGCATACTTATAAACCTGTCAACACGCAATAGGGTGTATGTGTACAAGGAAATGAATGACTAATACTATTATTTGAGTCTTATGTGAAGACAACAGTATTCTAACACAAAAGATACTATACATGGTACTGTTTATTCAAATGTGGAAAAAAAATTATAAAAAACATTTAACATTTCCCTTAGAACTTGAGATCAGAGCATAGCTCAATAGCCCAGAGGCAGAAGAAGTCTGATCATGTTACTGGGAGGTTAAAATAACAACTAATTAACAAAAAGGGGGAAAATTTAAAATTGATTATTATTGAGGAAAACAAGTCAGCATTGGTTCAGTTCTATGATTTTTTTCGTAGTGTAGTTTTAAGTTCAGCTTACTGTTTTTTAAATGATGCTTGGATATTTTAAAATTAACCAATGACAGTGCTGTGATAATTGTACTTGTTGTCTTCATATATAGTTATACAGCTTCTCTTTTTATGCAGACATTATACATTCTTCATTCTATATGAATATGTATGACTTTCAGATGCATTACTCAGAGTTGTATGCAGAGAGAAGTTTAAGTCATAAGTATTTGCTGAACATGAACAGATGTTAGTTATGATCAGTCTTGATATACTCCAGGGAAAAAAACCAAAACAACAGCTATGGTATTTGATTTTCCTTGCCATAATCAACTGAAGAGGTGTCTACCTCCAAGCAACATCTTCCCCTTCAATTCTGCTCTCTGTTGTGTGAAGCACATCTACACACCATTCTGTGTGTTGTACAAACCCACCGTTAGCATCAACTGAGTGTTTTTAACCTCTGCATTCAGACCAAGAGCAAAAGGTAGGACTGCAACGTTACCAAGCCAAGGACGGAAAAACCTGTTGATGTAAAGAGCATTCTTTTGTGAATGGAGTGGCAGCAGAGATAAGAACTGTGGCTGCTCTGTACCAGCATCTTTCTTTTAAGTGTGTGGCCAAATCCAGTAAAACCACATCAGTTCATGTGTACGACAGTGTCTTCTCTTTCTTTATTATTCACACGTAGACAACTGTAAAAGTAAAAAAAAAAATAAAAAAATTACAAACTGAAAAATGACTGACTACCATGCCGAAGCCAAGATTCAACCTTTCCCCATGACCTTTGAAGGTCTCTTTCAATCCAAATCATTTTATGATCCTGGCATTTAAATCATTTATTTATCTTCGTCTTCTTTTTTTTTTAAATTTTATTTTATGTAAACCTAATGCAATAAACACATAAACTTTCTACCAACTGCATAATCTAATCACCTAATCTAGATGATCCTGCTCTGGCAGGGGGGTTGGACAAGATGATCTTTTGCGGTCCCTTCCAACCCATGGCATTCTGTGACAGTCCTGACAAGATTGCACAAGATTTTAGAAGCATATAAACCAGGGATCACAACCTAAGTGACTCATACAGGAAAGCAGACAAAAAAGCAATGTAAGGAAATGGTGCAAGGTACCATGGCATTGATTCACCTCAGGGTAGCATGCATCATGCTCTTTAAGCATCAGTGGTCACTAAAAATTCGGAGTCCTTTTTTCTAGTTCATGTTCCTTGTGAGCATGATTCATTCCTTCCCTCAACAGATGAGGAGCCTTTGTCCTGAAAGTTGCACAAAAAGGGTCTGACTCCATAAAATAGTCAGGAACAAGCTGAACCTTTCGGTTCCCACAAAAGTGGGAGATTTGCAGAGGCATTTGGCACCTGGCAGACTCAAGTTACTCAAGCAGCAGCATACAAAAGTAATTAGCTCTGCCATACCATCTTTCTCAGGGATATGTTACCTGCCTAATTGGCAACTGGAGCAGAAATTCTACTGCTCCTTCACGTCAGCAGCCGGTTCAGAGAGCTCAGAAACAGGCTCAGCCTGTGCTTTAGCAGTACCTGCCAGTATGCAGAGTACAAACGGCATTATTGTCCCCTCCCATGGAGAACAAGAGCAAAAGGAAAAGGCAAACCCATTCCTTGACAATTCTGTCCTAAGGGCAGGAGGATGAGCTCACTGGGGAGAATGTGACAGGAAGACTGGTGGTATGGTCTCCTTGGCATTAACAGAACCTCCATGGTGTGTTCTCTGTCCCATCACTACAGAGAAGCTCTTTGTACTGTTTTTGGTTGTTTGGTTTTTTTTCAGAAGCTCAAAGTACTGCTCGATACTTGGTGCCATTCTCTTGGCACAGACATAAAAAATGTGCCCAGTAAACTTCAGATTAGTTGCTTTGTTGCAGGTGGCCTCTGCACTGAGCACCAGGCTTGCTCCAGCACGTGTGATGCTTGCCTCCCTCTAAATGAGCAAATTGCAACCAAATGCATGCAAACACCGTTTCATGTTTATTGTTTTTGTTCAAACCTATACAAACACAGAGTAGATTGGGGAACAAGCATCATATAGTAGCAGGATTTCTATTTCCCAAATGCAGAGTTGGCTAGTAATTGTTGTGATCACAAGTCAGAGTTCTGTGCAGCCTGAGGTAAAGTGCATGCTGTTAGCAGTTTTAAAGCACCTTCCAAGCTACAGGTTAAAATCCTCACTGAAGAGGCCCCAATGAAGGCTAAGACAGAGCTTTTCCTGGCATAAATCTGAAGAAAGCATTTCCTGCTCTCTACAGGTACATATGAGATGACAGAGACCTCAGTATAGAGCTCATTGAGATATCTCACTAGAGATGTTGCAGCAGCCAGTGGACTTGTCTCTGATCTTCAGTCTTTTTGGTTCACAGCTGTTCCTCTTAGTTCCTGAGCTGGCAGCATCTGAAAGCTGCTGGGGAGGGCTTAAGTCAAATAATCTAAAAACCAGTTTATTTTTCTTCAGTAACCTGATTTTTTTTTTGTCTGATTTTGCTTGATAGAATTAGAGGTTGCAAATAGCTGAACATGGAACAGACGAACTTTGTATTTGGTTTGGTTTAATAATCAGCTAATGACGGACACTGGAAGAGTATCAATATGTTTGGAAGTTATTATTGGTTCTAAAAGAGTTGAGTTTACTTTTATGAGAGCAGTTGATTTTTTTTTAAATTATTTTTTATTTTTTTAGATTATATCATCTTTGAGGTAGAGACTTTGTCAAACTTCTGTTTGCAAAACACTGAGAATAGTTTAATAATTCCCCATTTAGCATGCATCCCATCTCATCCTGGATCCCATCCTGGATCCCATCCTGGGTCTCAGAGCACTTTCAAAGATGAGCAAATGCCATATTTTATAGATGTGGATCTGGAGTGCAAACTGGTGCTTCAGAGTAAGGCAGGAATAAGTCACAAGGCAGTTGGCCTATCTAGCAGATTACTGAGGGCACTGTGGTAAACATTGTGTTCAACTCGTTAAGGTCTCAGAACCCAAACTGTCATCAGTTCCAGACATCTAACGCTCATTCATCAGGAGGAATTAAACTAAAGAGAAAATAAGACCCTCAGATGTCCTCTCAAAAAATCTTCTCAACATCTTCTGGGTGTCAGTGAACTAAGAACTTGAACAGGAAGAGTGAGTATGGATAACTGGACTCAAAAGATGAGAATTTGTACAGTTAAATTTAATATATTATCATCTCCAATTGCACGCTGGCCTGTCAACAACTCAACACACTCTGTTGAAGTTTCTGTTCTCACATTGGCACACGTAGCGCTGATTTCCAGAGAGACAGATGTGCTGCTTCCAATGACTGCAAAACACAGCACCGCCAAGACCATGGGGCTCAGGGACTGGAGCAGAGGGTGCAGATTTTCTGTCCCCAACAGAACCAGCATTCATACGCCCAGCATTCACCTTCCATTTACAGTGGAGCTGGAGTTCCCACTGAATTCAAGAGAGAATTCTGCTGCTGCAAAATTTCCCCCCAATTGAAGTCAAAGGATATAAAAGATTTAATGCTCATCCACAACATTTTTTAAAGAGTGTTGGGATAACAAGTAGAGAGGAACCTCGAGAGCTCTTGTGCCCTCTCCACCACCTCTCCTCTCTGAAGCACAAGGAAAGGGCTGAGCCACAACAGATTTTATAAAATCAGTAGGGTAGTAATCGGGTGGAGCGATGGCAGGAATATGGGATCTCTTCCTCCTTGGCTTGAAGTACCAATGAAATCGAATCCTTCCTAAAGTGTATGCAAAGCCCTTGATCTCTCTGACATGCATTTTGTTGGTGAGTGTCTGCTTGCTGTTCTTGTCTCTCTGGCCTGCTCCAATTCCCTGTGAAACAGCAGAAAACTTTTTGCCGTGAGAGTTGAGCAAAAATTTTAAGCTGGATTTGTTTTCCAGCTAATAGAGGGTTGGGTTTTCTATTTGTTTCAAAACAGTGTATAAAAGAAAATATAATTGAAAAAATCTCTTTACCTTCTCTCAGAAACATCCAACATTCCCCTACTCTCAGTTGCACCGCCTAAGTAGGTAAGATTTTCTTTGCTCAGATCAGAATGTCCTTTGCAACCCCTGAGAAAAAGGTTATTTTTAGTGATGGGGAAGACAGGGACTATGTCTGAGCCCTGGATACAACATTGCATTATGATTTTGTGCTCTGTTGGAGGGGACACGATTCTGTGATCGGTGGGAATAGATAGCGACTGTTCTTCAGAAGCCTTCCAGCTCAAACACAGCAAGTTATCTGCACTGAGCAATAGTGTTCGGCGTGTAGATTTGGCACAGCTCCCCGAGGACACCTCTAGAAGAGCTGGAAGGAAAGAATGTCCTGACTCTCAGCTTGCTCTGCCTTTGCCTCCCCACAGCCAATGAACCTCAAGCTGAAGGAAGCACAGAAAAAATGCAGCTTCCTCTCTGGGTATTTACCTCTTCAGTAGGTCCCTTTCTGTTTGTAACTGCATTCTTGAGGCATGATGCGAGCTGTGCAAGTGTGTACATCAATGGACAAGATGTGTATGAAGTGTTTTGGTGGTATGATTTCTATTATTCCACATGAATGGCCCTGGCTTTCATTTTTGATCATACAGCTTGTTATTTGCTTTATGCGGTTAGTCATGGTTGGCTGTGCACTTTGGTGCTTGGTGTTTTAACTCCATAGCACTTCAGGACAAAGGAAAAAAACAACAATGAAAATGTTTCTAATCTGTTCTTAATTAAATAGACCTCAATAATTGATTTATGAGAAGAGGGAAAGCCAAACAGAGTGGTTGCAAACCTGAAAATACAACTTTTTTAAGGGCCAAGCTTTCCTTTATTTACGATAACAGGATCTAGGGGAGCCTGAATACCCGTGAAGTTTTATCTGACAGCACACAATAAATAAGAGGAAAATTAACCTATATAAAACAGTTTATGGCTCTCACTACAATACATTAAAAATACCTTTGTGCATTAGAAGAGATCACCTAAGCTTGCATATATATTTTTGTTTGTGATTATACATACGGCATAGATTTCCTTTTTTTAGAAGCTACTGGTACCTGTTAAAAATGTTCAAGGGCAAAATTAATAAAGTCAGTGTAGTCTAATTCCCTGTGTTAAAATGGCATGTGTCCACCACTCACCTCATCTCCAGTTCACTGTAGTTGAACTGGCCTGGAGATAGATTTGAGTTTTTAAAATTTCTTTAGGTTTAAAGATAGGAAGTCTTCATATGTGGTTCAAAGCAAAGACAACATACTTAAATACAGTAAAGAAAAAGAAATTAAAATGTGCTATCTATCTCTAGTGCGAAAATTGAATTACTTATTGCTTAAAATATACCTGACTTTTTTGACACTTAAAGTTTGACCTCCATGCAGGCTCTGCTGAAGACAGTAGATATTTGTCCATTGACTTCAAGATCACCTGAATTTAATCCAACATTCTACCCTCAAGACACATAGCTAGAAAGATCAAATATGTGTGATAAGCCAAGTCCTTAAACTGAACTTTCTTGCCTTGTGTTATCATAAAATGACAATTTATTGCAAATCGAACTCACCTTCCTTCTATACAGAAACAAAATATAAAGTAAAAGATGGACAGTATTTTTGCTTATGAAGGAAGATGTATCAGCCCAGACAGCAGCACAGTAACAATACTCCGACCAATTTTTACACAGAACCTCACCAACCAAGTGCCCGGTTGTCATATCACAAACGTTATCAGTGATTGAATGTTCAAACCCAATGATAACTTGTAAGGTTGGAAATTGTTTACAGATGCACTAGAAATAGAGTAGGTAGGTATCTCGTAAGCAGAGACTACAGTGCCCATGACAGAAGTGAACAATTAAATGAGCGCAGAAAAGAAATAGTTCCTTAAAAAGCCAAGTCCTAAGGCTGTACAGCCAATTTATGCAGCTCACTTCAACAAAGCTACTCTTATTATTGTTAAGTATTTTGTTGCATATGATCAACACAGAGCAGAGAAAGATGTTGTCACTACTTCAAGTGTTTCTTCTAACTTGTAGACAAAATAACCCAGGGCTAGAATGTTAATAGCACTGGCCTAGTTAAAATGTACCAGTTGGATGAGATTTTTCTGATGTATTCTGAAAATCTGATCCAACTGGGCACCATCATCTTGAAGATCACCTTTGGAGTCATTTTGAAACTGTTTTTGAAATACAAGCAGATCTATCAGCCTATTGTGAAGATCTACAAAAGTATACGGTGGGCACTGGCAAGGCCTTTAAACCCTTATATACAAAATTTGGCGGCAGAAGGTAAATGTGGAAGACTTCTCATCCTCCCCTCTGCATCTGTTGTACTCTTAACTGATGCATTTGCAAAAAGGCTGATGCAAAAGTTTCCACACAAATGTTAAAAATATTATGAAAACATTTTCATTGTGAGAAATCAGACTTAAGGACTTCCATGATTTTTTTTTCAAATTTCTTTTAAATTTTGGTTTACCAAAAACCTCTAACAAAACCCTTCTCAAAGAAATCAAGGTTTCCTTTCTTTTTACAAACAGAAGTCCTTCACATTTTGTTTCAGTTGAATAATAAGCACAAAATAACGATTTTGCAAAACATGGAAAAAGGGA
The DNA here is from genome assembly GCA_013396935.1 of Baryphthengus martii. Classification (NCBI taxonomy): domain Eukaryota; kingdom Metazoa; phylum Chordata; class Aves; order Coraciiformes; family Momotidae; genus Baryphthengus; species Baryphthengus martii. Next base: position 414,958 of record VWZK01011773.1, on the reverse strand, counting down.
CAATGACAATACTGTTTTTTTTTGAATGGAGTTAAACTTTTAAAATATATATTATACATTTTATGTATTGTATCATTATATATGCATATGATGCTTAAATATTATATATATACTTGCATGTTTCTGTGTGTGTGAATGGATTCAAACTGCATATATTTGTGTGTGTCTGTGTGCATTTAAATATATGTACACAAATGCCAATCTATCTGCCAGTTTGAAAACAAAATGTTATTTTAAGTACCACCTACACTCTAGATATGCGAATGTTTAAGTGCCTTCCCTGCGGGCAAATTAGGTATGAGAAAAATCTCTGTGCACCCCAGATCTAACACAAAGTATCTTAAAGTGCACAGACAGCCAACTTCTCAAAGCAGAAGATTGGCCATGTAAATCTCCATTTCTGGGCACGTGTAGCAGCACTTTGATGTCAGCCATGTGAAGTATTTCCTCCTCCAGACAATTTCGGACTCTGAAGCTGGATGCTCCCTTTACTCCCAAGGAGAAGATGCCCTATCCTGTAGACATTCAGGGATTCTTAGCAGTTTGGGCAAGATGCAAAATGAAGGAGGAACAAGAAAAGTACACTTTTTATTCAGTAGCTAAGACTGGAGTTTAACATCTTCCTTTGCACCTTGCTTCAGAGAATGTCCTTGAGGCACCAGGCTGGGAAAGACTCATTCTCATGGATTCTTGGAATAAGAAAATATCTATGTTCTAAAAAGTACCTTTATTTTCCTTCTTAATAATATTTTTTTTTTAAAAAGAGTCTTTTGCTTTTCTCTTTAATCCAGAAGTTGTATTTTAACATCACATAGAGCTCCAAGCTTCTGTGGCCTCTCAGCTCTGTCTTTGCTTGCATATTTTATTTCCCTGGTTTAATCTTTTATTTTTGTTTTATAAGTTGGATCCATTCAGATTCATTCCATCATATTTCAGAGAGAAACAAGTACAGCAAGATTTGAGAAGAAAAAGGGTGAGCGCATTGGAAATAAAATCAGTGGTTTTATTTTATTGCTTAAGGCCTTCACCAAGGCCTTGTGTAACATTGCTGAAAGCCAAGGAAATCTTAACAGAAAAAGAGTCAATAGTTTGATAAAACCCAGACCTCCTGTGTTGTGCAATTAAGGTTAGACAGGGTGATAAGAGCTTTAATTTACCTTTGGGAGATATTCATCAGATTTTGGATTAATTTAAAATATGCTTCCTGTGCATTTCTTGCCAGGTGAATGTCCTTCAAAGTTTCCTCTAGTGCAGAGGAAGAGAAACCACGTTCCCAAAGTGAGGAGAACCCCACAAACCCATATACACTATCAGGAACATAATGGATTTCTCCAGACTCCATTAATTGTTATATTTTTTCTTCTAGTGACCAGGAAAGTCAGTGGTACAAATTCCTGCATGTGTTAGTTGTGTGTGAATTCTGTTATTATTAATTATTTCTATGGCACTGTGCATGATTCTTTATAGACAAAAGATAATAACCCCTAAGAGCTTGCAAACCAAAGGGCCCAGTGGTCCAAACGCTTCTTTAGCTTTCTTTAGGATATTCTACCTGAAATAATCCAGTAGTGTAAGTGCTCTGCTGGGTAGGAAGTGTTGGCAGGATTATATTGTAGTTGAACCATGAAGTGATCATGGGTGAAGAGGGAAGGGAGACCAAGCATTCCAGCAGTAAGATCATGCAGTTGCTTTGATTAGAGTGAAGGTGTCAAAGGGTTAGATTAACATTTTATGTTATTTGTGACCCCATTAAGGAGAAAGAAAAGCTTGGTTTTATAGGTCTCACAGAAGAAGTGAGCTGCTGAGGAAGGAAACTTGCTTTGAGTAGGAGGAGAGGTACAGCCCGTTACATGAGGACTCCAGAGGTAAGGAGGAATGCACAAGAAGAGGCGCTGACTATAAGCTCAGAGTCTTCACCCTCTGCTGTAGCTACTGTCCACTGCATCCATGAGAGCTTGTTTTTCGGTTGGTTGGGTTGGGGTTTTTTTGAGGGCATTTTCAGAAGTTTCCCAGTGTATTTCCAGCTCTTGGCAAGACTCACACACATCTGTGACATTTAGCTGATAGCCTCCTTAGCAAAGGGAAGACTGCCAACTAATCCTTGTGCAACTGTTTATGCTACAAACCCAAGTGTACAACTGCCAGTTTCACTCTTACAACACAGAGAGTATTTTTCCTCCTTAATTGAAAGTGTGGAACACAGCAGAGCTTTTAAATACTGAGAAAACAACCCATTGAAAAAAGTAGTAAGAGAGACAGCAAGAGTGACAAGCAGTAGACCTTCTGCCCAGTGAGACACGCAGCCAGGGCGCACACTATTTTTAAAAGCAGCCTACAGACTTTAGGAAGAATACAGGCTTTGTGGGGCAGAGGTTGTTCCAAGTTTGCAAGGTAGTTTAGAGAAATACATCAATGGGAAAGAAACGCTGTCTTTGGAGAAAAGGCACCAGACTACCTATGGGGTTCAGATGGGGTGCCAAAGGAAGCCAGTGGGAGCAGAGCCACTTGCCTGGTCTCAGTGGAAATCTTTCCTGGGAGGCTTTTTCAGGTGAAGCCTTTTGCGCAGAAGTGTGGGACTGTTGTTCTGAGCGAGCAGCAGAGCAGAGCATCATCACCTCCACTCCACCAAGGACTGGAGAAATGAACCAAGTGGCTGGAGAAAACCCCAATCTCTGTGCGGGTAGCATAGGAGCCTGTTGAAATACATGGCAGTTTAACTTTTGGAGCTGTCAGAAAAGCAAATATCCCGGAGAAAAGGATTTTAATTATAAAAGTAGCAAAACAATAGAAATTAGCATGGAAACTCAGATTACCTTTCAGGAGTAGGAATATTTTGACTTTTGCAGAATTTTGTGGAAACCAAATGGATGCCACAATGGTTAAATGAACGGAGAGACACCTTGCGCCTAGACTTGGAGAATGAGGATGGCTCTGGCACAGAGAAAGACATCACCAAACCTCACTTTTCAGAACCCCCCTTCACCTTGTTCCATCTGTCATTTTTGAGACTCTTCTCTTTACTTAGCTAGTCTGTGGTACATGACTAAATTAATTTCCATACTTTTAAAAAAAAAATTTTAAATAATTCTGACAGATTAAAGACCCCCACCCCTCAGATATTAATGGACATTAATAAGATCCCCTCTCAGTCTTCTCAAGACTAAACAGCTGCAGTTCTCTCAACCTTTCTTCATGGGAGAGATGTTCAAGTCCCTTAATCATCCTCATAGCCTTTGTTGGATTCTCTCTGGAAGATCCCTGTCTCTCTTGAACTGGGGAGCCCAAAACTGGATACAGTTTTCAAAGTTGCTTCTGACCTCTGTCATGAATAGCGTCACACATGCATTATCTGTAACACATGCAAAATAACACCAGATAGTCTCTTCTGCTCGCAGTCAAAGACGGGGCTGATGCTTTACAGATCTAAGTGGTGGCTCCTAGCGCTCCCTGACCCTTAACAGGCAGCTCTCAATGGTACAACCTTCAATTGATGGTGACCCAATCTAGTATTTCATCTGTTGTGACCAGATCCTTTGGAGTGGAGGATCCAGAATGATGAAAAGACATGCAGTAGCTCTGAGTGAGGAAGGGAACAGTGTTTCCAACTCAGCAGATGGTCGGGGTTCTCCTGTCAACAGCCATCATGGCCCCATGACACAGCCAGCAGTCAAGGGGAAAATTCACAGGGAACAACTGTCCTCTCCTTCTTCCTTCTGACTCTTAAGTATAAATGTGACATGAGACATCAACTTAGTCCAGGCAAATGCAGTCGTTGGGTGTATTTCAGCTTCTCTTAACAACCTTGCCAGACTGCAGCTACAGAATTTTATGTTAGCATTTGTACTGAACTGCCAACAGAAATCCCAAGAGATTCCATCTCAAAAGTATACTTGAAGAGGCAATATTGCCTGGATATAATTTAGCTGTCATTGCCCAGCAATTCCATAGATGCCTTTCTCTTGTGACTTTAAATATATGAAGCAAGCACATGAATGAATTAACATACATGGTCCTATCATTAGCTATGTTATTAAATTTGTTCAGCAGTTATGTGGAAAGGGGCTTGTTTGCCATCTGTTTAAAAGCTATCTCTCTTTCCACTGAAATCTGGATATATAAAACCCCAGACGTGTGGGCATGACTCCCTTATATACATTATTGGGATTATTTCCCTTGAGTTAACCCAAGACAAGCATGATTCATATATCAGTAGAATGTTGTGCAAAAACGTGCAAACTATTTTTTTCACATACCGTTCTGTTTCCTTCCCATTGTAAGTTATGAATCATGTAAACATCATGAATTACAGAATGTTGCTGGTCTGGGGATTTTATTTTTTTCACCGTGAACCTAAGACCTATGTAATGCAAGAGTAATTATACCAGGCAATGTGGTAAATTATTCCAGGAAAATTATTTTATAATCCTACTCTTGTTGCTATGTAACCACATAGTGATTTGTTTCAATTTCCCTAGAAAACTTGCAATAATCAAACCATGATTTTACGATCCACACAGAGTCCCACTGATTGTGAATAGAAAGCACGTCTGTATGGGAAGATTGGCGCTGATAAGAAAAGTGATCCATATTAATTATTTAATCGTTAGCCTCAGCTATGTGGAAATTGTATTAAAAATGTGAAAAAAAAAGCTGCATTCTAAATAGCTTGGGCTAAGACGCTAATACACAAATTTTTCAACAGAGCTCTGTCGGTCACTGAGGGGTCCCTTGAAAGCCTGTGCTGTGAGAGCATAAGAAAAAGACAGTGTAAAAACAAAACAAAACAAAAACAATCAACCACACGCATCCCAGAGTGAAAGATTCCAGAGTATGAGAAGCCTTCCAATATGGTAACTGAGCAGTATCATAAGCTGCTATTTCTATGCAGTCTTCTTTAGAGTGATGAGCAAGCATTTGTGATTTTCCAACAACCATTTAGCAACAATTTCTGCAACATGCAGATCAAGGGTTTTAACAGCGCTTTTTTTTCCCCAGAAGTGCATATAATAGCAGCACAAAAGCAGAGTTGAAAACAACAGAACCTGTGTCTGAGTAGTTTTTCCATTGGCCTCAGGCTACCTGAAAGAATATTCAGTTAAGTCAGAGGCAGAGACACACCCCGATACGATAATTATGAGTTTGGGGTTCTTTCTCACCTCCACAAGGATTAAACTGAAATTTCACAATAAATCAGTGGAGAAGGCACAGCATAACCCAACAGGAGAACAAAAACCATACATTGATATATGCCATGTAAACTTCAGGCTTCCCATAGTCATTGAAGAGAGTTAAACTTCCAGTGTGGGTGCTCTGAGGAGCTCAAGGGGTGATTATTTATACAGCACATTAACTGCCCAGGAGTATATAGGAGGTCTGTAGCTCAGGAGCTGAACATGAATACGCCCCAGAGGGTGTGGAGTTGATATTTCTTTCTATTTGCTGCTGTCCCCATGGCCCTCGTGAGCTCCTCCAAGAGACACTATGGAAGGTGAAGAAACTTTTTCATTTACAGCAGCCAGGAACAGCTGCTATCAGTGATCCAGGCTAAAGTTTTTCTGGCTATGACTCCCTATCTGGCAGTGGTATAAAACAAGTTCTGTGTTGGCTGTTTGTCCCTGCACAGAGCAAAGTGGCCAAGATAAACTAGCTGGGTATTCTTTGCATACAAAAAAAAAAAAAAAAGGAAATGGAAAGCAAAAAAAAACAAACTCCCTACTAAGGACTCTCATCCATCTGTTTTTCTTTAGGGATGCTTTAACATTAGCTAAATATCACTTATTTACACCTGAAGAAGTTAAATGATCTTGTTCCCATGAACTCTCTTACAAATGCTGTCCTGGCCTGTGATTTATATAAAAGTAGCTGTTCCCTTAATTTTATTCACAATAGCTTCATTCTTACCATATGAACCTGCTTTGTCAGTATTCGCTTTGATTTATGGAAGATTTCAAACTACCAAAATAACTATCCCTTTTCATTAAAGCTAATCCCCACAAAGACACTTTCATCTGCTGATTAGTCATGCTTCAGTGATCTTTGCTAACCAGAGGCTAGGTTATTGATGTGTTAAAGATGTAATCACAGAGATCCAAGACTGCTGAAGAAAATCCAATGTCTTGTTTGACAGTGTTAGAATTTAACAGCGTTCTGCCTTATTGAACCAACCTGGGTAGCACATGCTCAGCAGCTTGGTCAAACCTCTTCAGTTTAGGCTACAGGCAAGAATGGCTGTTAGAAAGTGTTTTAAGTCTACACAGTCATACTGTGTTACAGATCATGAGGAGAAGAGGGAGGGATTTCCAAAATACTTCAGGGAAGTGAGACCCCCACCTCGTTCAGCAGAACGAACCAAACTCGTGACATTTGGCAACACATTTGCCATTATATCCTGGACATGTAATTCTGAAAAATTCACCACCATAGCTTGTATTTCTCAGGCCTTTTCTCATGTGAATGTTTGTTTTAAAACTATCTAAGCAAATCCTTCTCGCATGTTTTCCTGCCTAGACAATTCTGACCACTGTGAAACAAAGCTTTCTTCCTGGCCATCACTGTCTCTAAGTGATTTTACATTTAGACAACAACAAGCTATGATGACAAGCTCATATATTAGCAGCAGTTTCCCATGAATTCACAAAAATGATCATCCCAAATGCTTAACTTTAGAGAAGTGCTAAGGAGAATAAGGACTTGTTGAGCTCTATGGAAGTCAAGATTAATCCACCACCCAGCAAGGCAGCTTACAATACACTTTAGAAAAGGCAATGTGACAAACCTGAACCTTCACTTCCAGCAGTCAGCACCTCTCCAACACAGCTGTGATTAGTGGCTACATGATGTCTGTTTAGGTTCAACAAAATACATCCTTGTTGCATGTACATCGCAACTTCCTCAGTTATATGCGTATTCATGGCTGGTACTTCACTATCTTGACCCTAATAGCTTTTGTGCTAAGAAATTCAACATGAGTGAAACCTGCTCTAAATCCCAGCTAGCTTTGGAACTGGCATGTAGAGGTCTTCAAGTAATAATCAGCTTAAGTCTTGTGTAATCACTTTTTGTGTCATAAATATATATTCAGCTATCACCCATCGTTATCCAGGTGTAAGAAGATGCACCTCGTTCATGTCTTCTCCATCACCAGTGGATGATTGTAGAAGAGTGATAGCAGGATGTTGCTGTGGTTGCCATCATCATCTTAGGCCTGAAAATGGGTTAGGTCAGCTGGTTTTGAATAGTATAGAGTCTGAACAGACATATACATAGCTGGCTGCCATCAGGCCTAGGCCAAGTGTCACTGCATCATGTCCCCAGACTGAAGAAGATGACATCATGGAGATCTCCTACACAGAGGCTCAAGAGGGTCCCAAGCCAGTCTGCACCATAGAAACAGAATAGGAGCTGAGCTGGCTCTGTACACCTATCAAAGTGTCTTGAAGGAGTTCTTCTGAGGCTGCTTCTTCAGTCCTGTTCCACAGACAGGCATTAACCCAGATCCCCACTTTCTCCCATTTTCAATACTTCTGTGCAGATCAGCCCACACTCTCTCCTCACTCTCTCTGTTAGATGGGCTACAAGCTGCTTCAGCTTTGAAACCTCTATTCCATGACCTTAACATTACATATGTTTGACCTAGATCAGTATAGTCTGGTCCTTTCCTGTCTTCTGTCATTCAATCTCAAGTGCTGTTCACTTGATAGACTTGCTCCTCATTTCCAGGCTTTACCCCTTCATGTCCTGTGCTAGAAGACACTGATGATGCTCTTTCTGCCACATCCAGCCTTGTACTCACATCACTCCTTTGTATTACTGACTTTTTTTTCACGTGGTGGATGTTTCACCCACATTATGTCAGTGTCCCTTATTTTACAGCACAAACTCATCATCTGTCCTTGCTGTTTAGTAAATCCATGAGCCAGCTCAGAATCCCCTTTCCTCATGAATATTAAACACAGAGCAATATGTATAGGGTTCATGACAACAAGGAGCTTTCTTCTTCCTTTCAAGCAGCTGCTTCTTCATCTGATGTATTTCTGAACGGATGGCGTCCAGTTCCAGGGCAAATACTGCTCCTCTAGGAATGTTCTTGGAATCCTCTGGCTGAGCTTGGCCTGCACGCTCAAATCCACTGAGCACATCTAAATGGGTCCATTGATAATTGGTGCTGAAAAGACCCTCTGAATGTAGGGGTATGCCAAGAACACAAATCTATGAGGTCCTCTTTTCAACTGAAATGCCTTGTTCTTACTTACTCCATTTACCTTTAAGCTTTGTTTTAGCCAGCTAAGACTGACGACCGTTCCATATCAAAGATTTGCTCTATATAAGCATAAGTGACTTGGGAGGGGAATAGAGTTGAACTCTGTATCATAACTGGAGCTGGTCCTGCAGATTGCCTACTAGATGATGCCCTCAGAGTCCTGTGTGAGCCATTTGTTTAATATCGTTAATATAGCAAAACAAGGCAAACAAGCCTATCAAAGTTTTACCCCTCGTAGACTGTAAGATTTTGTATTATCTGCAGTTGGGACAGTCTGACCTTGGGCTGCATGGCAAATGAAAAAAAAGTTCTTTCAATGTCCAAATTACAACAAATCTGCTTTGATTTGTGTTAGGTCCACCACTCATATTTGTTCCGTGATCGCACATTTAAGGCGAGGGTTTAGTTCCAAAATGCAGCCTAAATGAAAGACTTAAGAATTGGACTTCCATTTTGAAACACGCTTATTTCTTCACTTTTGGAAAATGACATCGACACTTAATCGATCAGATTAAAATGTACAAAATCACTCATAACCTGTGTATGTCAAATTCCAAGGCAATTAGACCATTACTAGTGAAGAAAGACAGCACAGAGGAAAAAAAAAGATAAATATTTTCACTGTGACCTGACAGTTCACTGTCTCAGAGATAGCCTATACACAGCAAATCCGTGAGCCAATCCAGGATATTTCCAGCAGCTGGGATAGATAACGCTGACACACAGGAGGTATCTAATGGTTGTCTCTCACAGAGGCAGTGTAACTGACAGGTGTGTGGTGTTCCAGAGGCTTTGAATGATCCCACTCTAGTTTTATTCTAATGAAAAGCAGTTTAGTTTGCATCTCCATCCACTGTCTGTAGATCTCTGATTGCTTTGAGTAGGTAGGTAAGGATTACACAGGTAATTACTTTGGACTGCTCAGTTGAGTGGCTCTTCATCCCTGTTACAGCACTTGGACAATGGATACAAGAAGTTCACCTTGTTCCTTTAGTCCAGGCAGCTTTGTTCGCTTTGCTGCTGAAGCGAGTACCCAGTTCCTTCACTGTTGCTGTGTAGACCTCCTTAAGAATGAACAATTGCTTCTTACTCAAAGGACAGCCCATTAATCAGCTTGTGGGTGCTGATGTACATCTCCTCACCAGTGTCTTATCAACACTTTGTCTTGTTATCTGAGATTATCATAGAATCATAGAAATATTTCAGTTGGAAAAGACCTTCAAGATCATTGAGTCCAACTATTAACTTACACTGCCAAGTCCACCACTAAACCACACTTCTAAGAGCCTCATCTACACATCTTTCAAATACCTTCAGGGATGGTGACTCCCAACACTTCCCTGGGCAGTCTGTTCCAATGCTTAACAACAGTTTTTCACCCAACAAAGAGCAGACTCGTCCAAGTCATGAGTCAGTTTCTCCAGGAGAATGCTGTGGGAGACAGTTTCAAAAGCCTTACTAAAGCCCAGATAAAAAAAATCCACAGCCTTTCCCTCATCCACTAAGCAGGTCACCTTGCCCATAGAAGGAGATCAAGTTAGTCAAGCAAGACCTACCTTTCATAATCCTGTGCTGACTGGGCCAGAACCCTTGGTTGTTGTGTATGTGTCTCATGACAACACTCACGATGGTCTGCTCCATAACCTTCCTCAGCATCAAGGTGAGACTGACAGGCCTGTAGTTCTCTAGAACCTCTTTCTGGCCCATCTTGTAGGTGAGTGTCACATTTGCTAACCTCCAGTCCACTGGGACTCTCCCGGTTAGCCAGTACTGCTGATAAATGGTGGGAAGCAGCTTGGTGAGCTCTTCAACCAGCTCTCTCAGTACTCTGGGGTGGGTCCCATCCTGCCCCTTAGACTTGTGTATGTGCAAGTGGAACAGCAGGTCACACATCACTTCCCCTTGGATTATGGGGGCTTACATTCTGCTCCCCATCCCTGACTTCCAGCTCAGAGGGCTAGGTACAAGGAGAACTGGTCTTACTATTGAAGACTGAGGGCTTAATGAGCTTAATTGATTTCAAGTGGGCATGCTGAAGCCTTGCTGGTGGAAGCACTACAGGGTAGTATAACTCATCTCATTCTTTGGCAATGGCAGAAGGTCCTTCATGCTAATCCATACCCACGAATGGTAGCAGAGGTTTTGCCTGGTGCCTCTTCTTTTTTTAAAGTTAATAGGATAGCTACAAGCTGTGGTGTTTCTGCTTCCTCCGCTCTGATTATTGCTTAGAATGAAGTGTCAGAATAACTAATTAATTGCCAAAGAACTTCACATGGCTTTTCTTAGCAGATCTCATATCCCATGCAAGGCAAAAATTCACAGCTCTGAGTCAAAGTACAAGAAGGGCGTTCCAGTTGGAACTAGGGAAGACAAAACCATTAACATTAGACTATTTCAACCCAATACATGTAGTGCATTTCTTCTACTAGTTCTCCACCACCCACCCCTCCAGCTGGCTTTAGATTCATCTGATAACCACTCAGAGCTGAATTTACAGGACACACAACATTCACGGTAAACATAAATGTGATAAAACTCAGTTCTTCTCTTCATGTCAGAGGGCCCCAAGCTGTGGGTTGCAAATGCAAATGAGTGCAGATGAATTATTTTCCAATTTTTTCGCTTTTGCTTTTACCGTTTTTGTTATTTTTGTTTGGTTTGTTTTGTTTTGCATCCCTATGAGTAAGAAATCGAGTAGAGGAGGCAGGAGACCTATGTGAATGAGTAAGGGTCCTCAGATGTTATTGCTAAGCCACTCTCCACATCTTTGAAAGGTCATGGAGAATAGGAGAGGTGCCTGAGGACAAGAGGAAGGCCAATGTCACTGGAGGTTTTAAAAAGGGCGAGAAGGATGATGCAGGAAACTACAGACTGGTTAGTCTCATGTCCATCCCTGGAAAGGTGATGGAACAAATCATTCTGGATGTCACCTCAAAACATGTGGAAGAAAAGAATGTTATTGAGAGAGGTGAACATGGATTCACCGAGGGGAAATCAGGCTTGGCCAATCTGATAACCTTCTATGATGTCATAATTGGATAGTTAGATGAGAGGAGAGCAGTCGATGTCATCTACCATGACTTCAGCAAGGCTTTTGGCACCATCTCCCTTAACATCCTCATTAGGAAACTTCTGACATGTGGGTTAGATGAGTGCACAGTGAAGTCGATTGAGAGCTGGCTGAGTGACAGAGATCAGAGGATTGTGATCAATAGTGTGGGGTTGAGTTGCAGGCCTGTAGGACATTTCCTTTCAGCTTGTTGGGCTCCTTCTTAACCTTGAGAGCAGGACAGAAGAAAATTTATTTTTTAAAAAAATTCCCTAAAGATTAAACTCAACAATGAAAAAACTTTCCTTTGAGCCTGAGTGTCATTTTCTTTGCACAGTCTCAAACATCCTGACACAGGCAATATTGGAGGAGCTGTTTCTGCTCCCACACTATTTCTTATATCATACGGGAAATCCTTGCAGGAAATGAACATTTGGTCAACCACCTTCTCCCTCAGCACCATGGGCTGATGAGTCTAAGACAGAAAGTGTACAAGGAAGAATTAAGGTGGGATAGGAGGATTGGAGAGGCAGGCCAGACACTGCTAAATCATACACCTTGATTTTCTTGCCTGGCACAATGTTCAATTTTCTTTCTGGAGATGCTTCTGTCAAACAATCTGGGTTTCACTGAGCAGGAAGGTTTCACTACCTATCCCACACAGGGGCTTGTCATTCAAGGGTTGTGTAGGCTGAGTCTACTTTGTGTCTATGTCATTTTCAAAGGAATAAGAGGAAATGAAATACCTTTTTTTCCATATCATATGAACGAATGGGCTCCCAGTCCTTGAATCCCCAGCCTGACTATTCTTGTCACCATAAAAACGTGGCACACCTCTTTGCCCGGGCAGAAAGAGCTCAGTTTCGACCAGACTTGCCCAACACTTTTTCACCCAGAAGCAGAGAATGGCTGAGGTTATCAAGATGAATAAAAATTGTATCAAGATGAATAAAAATTGGGGAACGCATTGCGAGCTGGGGGGATGAAAAGCTCTTTTCTTCTTCAGTTATTAGTCAGTAGAAATGCCAGACACATCATTTTAAAGATTAGATTGTTCAGACCAAACCACTGCCAATGGTGCAATGGGTAGTGAGTCCAGAAGAGGCAATTCAGTAACTGTACAAGGAACTGTATAATCTCCTCCTGGTAATCTGCAGCAGCTTCTTTCAGAGCTGATTCAGAACCAGGGAAAGATTTCCTAAAGTTCCTATGGCATGGAGAGTGGCACCATCCTGGCCTCCACATGTAGTTAAGAGTTTTCGAAATAAACTTTGTTTTTTTTTTTCTTTCTGCTGAAATCAACAATATACTGAAGTGAATTTCTGTTAAAAATATTGAAATGGTAACTGGAAATGTTATAACTCCATTTCTGCCTTCCTGCCCAGCCAGCTGCGTACTCAGTTCCCTTCTAGCTCCCTTGGCACGTGTGGGACTTCTGTCTTGCACAGTGCTCAGAAAAGCACTGTTTCAAAACACTAGAAAGTACCACAGCAAGAGTCATCTGTTTTTGTCAAAGCAAACGGGCAGCTATTGCCAAAGAAAAGCTTGTGGGGACTCCAGGAGCCAGGCAGAGATTCAAGCTTCTGGACTGTCATCATCACAATCTTAAACAAGAAAATTTATTTTAAAAAAAATGCATTACACTTTCCCATGAACCCACAGAACAGTCGAAGGCCCTCATATTGCTACACACATTGCTAGCTCATGGTTAACTTATTGTCTGCCAGGACTCCAAGATCCTTCTCCTTGAGGATGCTTCCAGCAGGTCTACCCCTAACCTATATTGACGCCTGGGATTGTTCCTCCCCAGGACCAGGAGTCTGCATTTGCCCTTGTTGAAGCTCATTAAGTTCCGCTCTGCCCAACACTCCAGCCTGTCCAGGGCTGTAGTAGGCTCCAAGGCTGTTGCAGAGTCTCCTGTCATTAGCAGTGTGGCTGTCTTGATTTGGGAAGTCCTTAATCTGAAACACCCATAGCAGAAAGCAGTGAGCTGGCAGGTTTGCTGATGCCAGCATCACCAGGTCACATTTCAAGCCTCTTCCACCTCCATCCTTATCACACAATGATCCACTAGGAAGAGAAATACCCATAAAAAAAAACCCAAAAGGCAACAAATACTAAACAGCAAGAGTAACAGGGTGATGTGCTTATTGTGATGTGTTTAAGGAACACTACAGCTCTTACATGAACCACAGCAGCATGGCAGGGACTGTAACACCGTGAACTGTCTGACGTATGTCTCAAGGGGCTTTAATTTTGGGTGAGAACAGACAGTGAATTAATTGTATGGTGACAATGATTAAATAACTTTACTGGTCATGATGTAGATGGCATAGAATAAGGGGTGGATAATGTCCTGGGTTCAGCTGGGATAGGGTTAATTTTCACCAGAAGTCGGGAGGGGGCCGCAGGCAGAAGAGCCAATGCAACCGGCCAAGGGGATATTCCATCCCATACTGACATCATGCCCGCTGTATAAGGGGAGGGCTGGCTGGGGCAAGGGCAGGGGTTTGAGCGTGGTGGTCAGTTCCTAGGGCTATGTGGTCATTTGTTGAGCGTTGTGGTTTATATCACTGGCTTTAGATATTATTTCATGAGTGTTATTGTTATTACTGCTGTTTCCTCTCTCTTTATGTTGTTCTATTGACATCTCCTTATCAGAGGGTTTTGCCTTTTTCTCCCAATTATCCTTTCCATCCCACAGGGACGGGGTTAGGAATGGAAGCAGTGAGTGAGTGGCTGCATAGTACTCAATTGCTGGGTCTCAACCACAACAGAGTCAGTGTAGCTTTCTAGTTCATGAGAAGTTCACCCATAGTTTACATTTTCCAGTATTTTCATGGTGACTAATAATGTTATTGAACTCTGAGGAGGACAATCTTTCTGGCCCTGGGTGACCAGCTTGTTTTACAGGTCCCAATCTCATCTTTGACTCTCCTTGCTTGCAGCCTGGTGTCTGAACACTTCCTTTGGCTCTGAAATCTTGTGGGCCAGTGCTCTGTCTGTCTCACATTTCCTTGATCTGCTACAAAATCTCTTTGCAAAAGCTATCGTTCACCGATTCATTCCTGATGAAAGCAGTTGATCAAAGCAAAAATGTGGCTCATTCCACTTGCCAGTATTGGAGAACCTCACGGTGTATCTGATTTGAGCACCTATATTCATGGCAGCTGGGCTAACTGGAACCATGATTAGCTGCACTCTCCCTCCAAAAAAAGGTCTTGGCTGTGGGCTAGCAAGTTAGCTGGGGTCCCTGTGAGGGGAATAGACTGACCTTGCGTGGGGAATGAACAAATACAGAGCTGACCCCCGCACTTCTGAAGCCTCTGAGAAGAGCCTAGAGCAGAGAGACCATGTGGGCACACGCAGTGCTCCTCCCAATCCACTTACAGCACTCAGGCAGTAGAAACATTGTCTGGCTTGGAAAGAAATGGTGTTAGTGCACAGGAAAGCTTCTGTATTTATGGTAAAATGGCCCAAAACCAGGCCTGATGTAACTCCTTTTATAATCAAGATCTTTTTCTATCCCTCAAGCAGGAAAGCAGAGGGGCATTGCAAGAGAGGGAGATTTTGTTAAGCGGATTAACTTATTAACTAAAAATAAAGATTGGACATATTTTGAATTCTGAGATAATCGCCCTTTTCTGGTAACAATAGAAAACACTCAAGCCTCTCTTCTCTGCTTTCTGGAGTGTTCAAATTTGTACTAGTCAGTAAATACAGGAGTTTTTCTATATTGTACATAAAAAAGCTATGTCTATGCCTGGAGCACATGCTGGCGTTTGGGTCCAGATGATCTAGTGACTGGCATGTTTTCATTCAACTACTACACGCTGAATAGTTTAGGAGAAGATTCATTTTTAAGTACAAGATTGGTCATCTTTTATTTATTTACTTCACATTTCTTTCCCATTTCATTTTATCCATCCAAACTCACAAACCTGATCAAGGAGAGGATGTTCTAAAACCTTCTAGAATCTCCGCTTAGCCTGGAATCCCAAATCTCCTTGCCCTCCTGGTGCTGTGCCCAAGTCTGGCCAGAGTCCAGAGCAGACTGAGTGGTGGAGACATCCCTTGGGGATGAAGGTCTTCATTCTGAGCTTGGCCACTTTCAGTCCTGGAAGAAACTCATTTCAGCTGGCTCAGGTGCACTGTGACTTGCATTGCTGATCACCATACAAAGCGCAAGCACGTGGAGGCTTTTGCTTTCCCTCACAATCGTGGCTCCTGCTTAGCTTTTCCTGCTGCAAACTTACGTTTTGCTAAGCAAGCTGATACAAGGACCCCCAGTGGCTCTGGGTTCCTTAGTGTGGAGCCCCCTCTTGCATTGAAGAAGAATGCTCTCACAGGTGGACGGATGATCACCCCAGGACCCTGGCCCAGGGGATTATCTATTCCCTGACTCCTATCTACCATACTCTCTTGCAACTTAAAATGATTTCTTCTTTTGAGCTTCAAAGGCGGCTGAAATCTCTCCAGAATTAATGAAAAATAAATGCCATAGCATTTTTTTTGTAGGAATCTTCCAATGGGTTTGTACGTGTGGTTATTTACATACACATACACACACAGACCACACTATTTCATCAGGGGACTTTCTAGTTTACCTTCTACTTGGGCTCAACACTTGCACTCTAATACCAGAGATCACTGCAAGAGAGAATGAGGGTCATTAGATTCATTTATTAGCTTATTAAACTGAACTGCCTTCACTGTTGCAGCTGCCCTGTGTATTATAGAAATCCCAGCAAACCCCCAAAGTCACACAAGGAGAGCCCAACATGTTTCAGCTGATGATGGGGTAAATATCAAATTTACCAAGGCTAGCAAGTGGTAAACACAGTCCTGGTATGCTATTTTAAATATCTGCCATGAGACACAGTACATCATTCTCAACTCTTAAGGGTAAAGTTGCTTTGGAAGGAAATATGAGAAGAATTTGACAGGATCTAGTGGTATTTTCATGGATACAGTTAAATTACAAGCAGTTAAGAAGTTCTTAGATACTGGCTACAGATCTGATCACTGAAGTGATCACTGCAGTGAGAAGAAATACTTAAGTTGGTTATATGAGTTGGTTTAACATGTGGGGATTTTTCGAGTTTGTTTGTTTGTTTGCTTGTTTTTTCTTTAGTAAAGTCTATGTGAAAAACAAGTTTATACTTTTAGTTAAGTTCAGGCAGGAAGAAAGAGAGCCCAGTAATGCTGGCTGTCTAAATGGGGTGTATCTGTGTGCACAGAGGTGCACAGAGGTAAACGCACTTACAGTTTTTCAGTAGGCAATGTGCCTTTCTCACAGGCCACTGTCTACAAGGCAGCTTTTAAAATGTGAATATCTCTTCAGTCACACTGGACGTCCTCATTACTCATTTCAAACATTTGGGGGACTGCGATGAGGGGGAGTTTCTCAGCGCTCTAAGTGGAGGTAAGCATGATGACAACATAGGATGGTCTTCTGCTGCTCACCGCTTCCTCCCAGGGCCTCAGTTGCAGGCAAACCGAGAAGGAGTCCAGGTTGCAGGGAAGCCCCCTAGCTGTGCAGGGAGGCAGACGGAGCAGGGAGCTTCATTCCCAGCAAAACCCCAGGAGGGCTGCGCTCAGTCTCCCAGCCCCAAGAACGCCACCAGGGTTGGGATCTTGGAATTGTGCCAGGGTTACACTGCTCTTTATCCCTCACTTTCTGATAGTCCCACATGTGTGAGGATGATAGGAAAGGCTCCAACCCTTAAGATATTTCTTGAGCTGTTCCTCTAGGGCAAAGACGAATGGGCAAGTCCCTGGAGCAACTGGTAGATGCAGTACCATCCACATGTTTGGACAGAGATGGTTCTACATTAGCAAAAAAAACACAACAGAAAGGGTTTAGTCACAAGGAAATACATTTTGTCTCTAAAAGCTCCCCTCAAGCCTGGTCAGGAGAAGAGTCTCCCAGGGCATCAGATGAGCAACGTAGCCAGGTGAAGACAGAAAAGCTACTCAGCCATCATGAGAGAGCTGTGACTAAGAATGATGAGTCACAAATCCTCCGTCTGCCTTCATAAAAAAGTTCAACAAAAAAAACCAAAAACAACAAAGATCCCGTGTCCCTTTTCACTTCCATTACAAAGAACTCAAGAATGGCTTTGCATCATTTTCCATAAAGCAGAAGGAAAACCCCTGCTGAGGTATTTTTATTCTCACTCTATCTCATTGCCCTGCTCCAACACCCACAGTTCTCCTGAAGAGACAGTCACTGCTTATTCAAAGTTCAAGTGTAGGGGGACCTTGAGCTGTTCTGACAAAAGCCTTCCCCTTCCCCCACCGCCCCCGCCTGAATCACTAGCAGCGCTAAGAATGGCAAGAGGGTGTCACATTCTTCTGACCAGAATTCTCTAAAGCAGGCTGGGATATTTTCCGAGATTTCTTGAAAAGCTGGATGCATGCAACTGGGTGTGTGTGTGTGTGTGTGTGTGTGTACACATGTGAACACACCCAATTGCCAGTAAATCTTAAGCTCACTTTTGAAAAATTTGTGGCCAGTTTGGCTGTTTTTTCATCATTAAGAGTGTGTATTCAACTTATTATTTGAATCTTAGAATCGTAGAATGATTGATTGACTCCTTCAGGCTTTGCTCTTCAAAGTTCTTTGTTAAATTTTGTACACAAACACCAAAAAGTTGTAGCTCAAATAGCGGAGATGTTAAATTTCATACACAAACACCACAGAAGTGTATCTCAAATGGCTGAAAGGCATGAATTGTAAGTATCCATGCATCTATACACACGTTTTTTTGATGGCTTAAACTGATATGAGCCAGGAAATTCAGAGCTTGGACTCATATGGCCTTAATTCATACCTTTGAACGCACAAACTTTTCTCTCTACAGGGCTATATTTTAAAAATAGCTAGTGGGACTTCTTAGCCCCAAATCTCTGTGCAGCCCTCATTATATTGGCTCTTCCTTTTTTTCAGCTTTATCTTTTGCAGCCTTTCCTCTTCATTTTTCAAAAGATAACACTTTAGAAAGAGAGACAGGGAAAGGATTAGTTAGTTTTCTATAAGGCAAATGTTATTTGGGAAACGCTGGGGTATTTTTTTTTTTCATTTTAATATATCTTAAGCATGTATATATTGTATATGTTCATACCAACAGAGTGAAAGATAATGTAATTAAGTGATCCAAGGACTCAACAGTTAAGAAGTGCCAGAATAAGTTGCTTGCACCAGCCCATTCACTTCTTTTAGGCTTATGTGCAGGGAGACGGCTTCCACTGAGGATCAACCCCAGTTCACTCTGGTGCTTGCCCTTATCAGCTCCTTCTGCCCTTCCTGAGAAGTTTTGACTGAAGGAAAAAGCAGGAGCCAAAGCACTGCCACCTCTGTTTGTACAAGGACCTTTTCTCACCAAGCAGCTCCCCAGAGCCTTCCTTGCCAAAAGTAAGCAAGACAGCACAGACAAGACCACGACTCCACAGCTGAACGTTGTGGGACTTGTCTGGAAAGCAGCTGATTTCTGATGTCTTCTTCTTTATTCTCTGTTTTCTTTTTAACTCAGTGACTAGTCAGTTTAAAAAAATGCATTATCAAGGCTCCCCAAAAAAGGGCTGCAGTGTCATGACCCTTCCTGTGCTGCTTGGGCAGTTGTGCATTGACAAATTTGTCCAGAAATGTGATTCTGAGAAAAGTTGGAGGAGAGGCATTAAACTGAGCAGAGTGCTGGCTGACAGTGATGTGAAGCAGGGAGCAAAAGGACTGTCACCTGCAGCTTGAGACCTCCAGGGAAGCATAGTTTCTGATTTTTATTTTTATTTTTTTTGTAAGTAAACAGGATTGCCTCAGAGAGGCAGCTGACTCCATCTTTGGTTTCCCATACAACACCTGCAGCTCCACACACTTGGCTAATGTTTGGGTCAAAAAAAGGGTAACATTAATATAATCAAAAATAATGTAATGATTTAACCGAGTGAATGGTTTTTAAACAGCCCAAGGTCTTTTGGGCTGTGGACTGCTGGGATTCCAGACCTGAAACTTACTGGTCCTTTCCAGAAATGCCAGCGGGCATTAGAAAGGATATTGTGTATATTCTAATTGACAGCTTGATTGTGTTCCCAGGGGCCTGGAAAGGCTTTCACCCTCATGGAGACATTTCCGGTGCCCTCAAAAGATGTGCCTTAGGTCTTCGCCTTGTATTCCGCCCCTCTCCCATTTCCCACTGGAGATCATGGGACCAGTGCTGAAGACCACAGTACTGGCATTGCCCCCTGTACAGCTGAACATGAAGAGCATATAGAATTCACACTCTCAAAACAAACATCTCCAAATCATGTCTGGAGTATTCTCTTAACTCTGTATCATCTTAATTACTTTGTCCAGTTCCTAAAGGTGCATTTTTATTCCCAGCTTTGCTCACGGCACCTGGAGCACTGCATCCAGCTCTGGAGCGCCAATGCAAGAGGGACATGGACCTGATGGAGAGGGTCCGGAGGAGGCCACAAAGATGATCAGGGGGCTGGAGCACCTGTTCAATGAGGACAGGCTGAGAGAGTTGGGGTTGTTCAGCCTGGAGAAGAGAAGGCACCGGGGAGACCTTATAGTGGCCTCCAGCATCTGAAGGGGGAGAGAAAGGGGGAAGGAAACATGGGGAGGGACTTTTTATAAGTGCTTGTGGTAATACGACAAGAGGTAATGTCTTTAAAATGGAAAAGGGTAGATTCAGATTAGAAATTAGGAACAAGTTTTACACTCTGAGGGTGGTGAGACACTGGGACAAGTTGCCCAGGGGAGTTGTGGATGTTCCATCCCTGGAAGTGTTTAGATCAGGCTGGACGAGGCTCTGAGCAACCTGCTCTAGTGGGAGGTGTCCCTGCTCATGGCAGGGCAGGTGGAACTAGATGATCTTTTGGGTCCCTTTCAAGCCCAAACCACTTGATGATTCTATCATTTTATGATCTTCCAGAACTCTGCCAGTTCCTCTCCATCGATCTGTTCCTTAGTTTACATCTCTCAATACAGATCTTCTCTGTGGCTGAAAGAATATCCTCACGCCCAACCCCACACTTTCTGATAAATCTTAGGCTTTCCTAAAAGAAAAAAAGAGAGCCTGAGCAGCAAGTTCAGCTTATGCTTTGTGTAGAAGTCTCAGGCTTAAACTCGTGAAAGAGTTTTGCTTTATATTTGACTCAGAACGCAAGCTGCTCAGTTCACGAATACAGCTCAGAGCCTACAAATTATCACATGGTTTGCCCCTGTAACCCAGGCAGTTAGTTGAACGACCCATCTCACTGAGCTATTTTAATTATCCTATTTACTTTTTTTTTTTCTCTCTCACAGTGGAAGAGCTTTTTTAAACTCAGTGATACACTCTTTGGGTATTAGCCATCGGGACACTGAGTGCACAGGTGTTCTAAAAGACATGGAATATTAGGTTACAGAATAGCTCTGATGTGATCTTTTGACTTTTGGGTCTGACTGTTGAAAAAAAAAAAAAAACGGGGAGAAGAGGAAAAAGCAGCAATTGTCTACATTTCATTAGAGCTTTTGGTCCAGCAAACAGGCCAGAAGAATTTCTTAATCATATATGTTTCATTTGGGGACCTTATGTGTAATACCAAACAGATTAAATGAATTGCATCACTCCCTGATTCACCGTATACAGACCTTTGCCATTGAAAATTCCCAGTCAATCCATCCTCTTCACCCCAGACATAAATACAGTCAGGAATGGAAGATTCCCTTCAAGGAAATTTATCTCTATGACAGTCAAACAGGTGGCAAAGTTAATGCGAAATCTCAGGAGAACTTGGTTGGTAAGAATAGCTCTGCAATAACTAACCACAATGATTTACAAGGAACTAAAGTGCCAGATTAGGCTTTGATAATTTTTCAACTCTTGACTTCATTATTACCTTGTGGATCTGGATCTTACATCACCTCTAGGAATGCCTGGGATCAAATTAAACTGGAAACACCTGGTTAAAAGTCAGTTCAAAATACAGATTTAAGAACTAGGGGGCTATTTTTGTGTGCTGGGTCTTCTTTTCATGCATGGTAGACAGCTATAAAATTCTGTTTATTGCTGTTTGAGCTTCGTTTTCAAATGCCAGTTTGCCTTGTGTGTGTACTTGTTAATAACTGACTACTTAGATGTCTACAGATCTGACATGTGAACTGGATTTAGTAGGTAAATGAAGCGTCCAAGTGAGGAAAATGGCAAACTCAAAGACTTAGACCGGGATGAAAATCTGTGGTTTGATCTAATACAACACGATGATCTAGGGAAGAAGGCAGAGGAACTCATGTAGAAAGGATTTCCGAAGAGGTGAGACAATCCAGCAGTTAAGATGACATGCAAAGCATTTTCTCTTTTTAGTTATGTATAAGATCCAAATAATAGTTTTTACCAGGAATTTGTAGCCTGAACAATTCAGTGGAACACTCAGAGGTACAGCGGGCAGTGATTTAAAGACTGGACACACAGTTACTGGTACACATCACTGCTTGAGGAGGGTGTCCTGCAAGCCTTTAAGCTTTCCTCCCCTTTGCATCTCAGATCTAACCTTGAAAAGCAAGTGGTTCCACCACAGTTGCCGTCTGGAACCACCTAACTTGGATCTGCAGCCATTCCTTAAGGGTACATAGAATCCTCAAATGATTTGGGTTGGAAGGGATCTTAAAGATCATCTAGTCCCAACTCCCTGCCACGGGCAGGGACATCTTCCACTAGAGCAGGTCGCTCAAAGCCCCATTCAACCTAGTTTCAAACACATCCAGTGATGGAACAGTGATGGATATGTGCTCTCTGTCTATGGCCTGGTTATTTTTCCAGGGCTAGAGATGCTTTCATAAGTTTGTAGGTGGAGAATGCAGCACAATGGCTCAAGGGGCAACATTTCCAGCCCAAAAGATGAGGCTAGAAAAATCACCCCTATGTGTGAACCAGCCTGGAAGTGGCAACTACCTCTCCCATTTCCTTGTGGGTACTTGAAACTTCCCAGTGTAGGCTGGGAGAAAAGCAAAAGCACAAAGATGATGGTGAATAATTTCCCTTTTCCCCTCATGAGAACAACACAACAGATGGGGAGCTCTTGCATTGCCCACATGGTTCGGTTCCTTGGTTCTCCCTGGGTCAGCCCCTGACAGGGGAGGAGTTGAGGATGCAGCACCTCTGCAGGTGAGAAACTTCAGAGTCCTGACCATGACACTAGAATTGTCTTTGGGGAGCGGAACTAGAGGAAAAACTCCAGACAGTGACAGAGCAGGAAGTTACAGCAGCTGTAGGAACTGTGGTTAATGAATTTCCCAGTGGGGCTTTAGCTTTTGCTTTGCCTTGCTCCCTCTGGCCCAGAGTGCCATATTAATTTCTCCACTTCCCAGCTCTTCTAGTCCCACAAGCTGTTTCGTGTAAGAATTTTCAAGGCAGCGGATTGTGTTATGAGTCCCCAGTGAGAAAATAATTTTTGGTCTAATTCCAAATATTTAGTAACAAGACTCAGCTTCCCAAGGTGAATCCCAGGAACGCTGACAGCATCCCCACATCTGATTGTTCGAGCATCAGGAGGAAGGCAAAAATGAAACTAGGCTTTTTTTTTGAGAAAACGAGATACTTGGGTCCCACAAGCTCAAGGGCTGTGGAATTTCACGTGCAGTTTTGCCCCTTCAATAAAAAGGGGTGACCTTGGCTGACCTGACTGCTCTTATTAGAAGCTCTAGGTCTTCAGAGGAGAATCTTCACAGGGGACTGTAAATATTTATAATATCAAAAAAAAGCCAGAGATAGGTAAAAGCTGCATGTTGGAGACTCTGCAAACACTTACCACCAAGTCTATCGTACTTGCTAATTCCAGCAAAAATTCTGCATCTTTTCCAGGAATGGAGAACTTGAGCACAAAATTTCTTCCAGTTCCTGTCCCGGTACCAACCTGTGTTGGACAGTGTCTTGGTGAAAGTTACTGCCGTTCTCTTTCAGGAAAGGTGAAATGAATTATTTCTTTGAGAAAACACCAACAGCTGTGGCTCAGAAGTGCTTGCCTATGGGTAAGGATTCCATATTAAAATACAGTTCAAATTATTTTTAAAAACTTACTCACAAAGCTTATAACCTTTTCATAGACACAGCATTACCACAGAGAGCTTAGCTTGTTCCCTATCTCTAAGGACAATTACACATCTAACTGCTTCATTTGTTCTAGTTTGCTACACAAAATAAAGATGTGGAAGAATGTTAAAACAGATTGAACTACTGCTTGAACAACCTGCATTTTCAGAACCACCCCAGTATTCCTCAGAAATACCCAGTTCAGCCCTGGGACTAACAAAGTCCCTTCTTTTGCACATGTTAACAGATGATATATTATGTGAGTCACATGTTATTTTTAAATGTCAAAATTGTTAGTTAAACAACCGGAGAAGCGGTCACTTCTGGAAGTTCAGAAATAAAATATAGACAGCAATTGTTTAAGTGACTTTTTATTTCGAGCCACTGCAAGCAGAGAAAAGCTGGCATTTCTTATCCAGTTGTTTGGATTGTGGATACAAGTGAAAGATGAGAAAAATCCACGTATCATTGTTTTTGCTGGACTGCTCTTGTTTATGATCCCTCCACTGGAAGCCTTGGTCTCATCTGCCTTGCACTTATTTCCCACCGCTGTGAGCACTTGCTTGATCAGAAGCTGCCAATCCTCAGCATCTTGAGCATTGCAGTTCACAGGCAAAGCCTGGGAAAGCAGAGGCCTTGAGGAAACACTGGTCCCTTGGAGCTACAATCTGCCTTAGGGCTCCCACTGTTGCTATCGGAAATGAGGTTGAACCAGTAGGAGTAACAAGATAAGAACTGGTGATGAAACCTCTATGCAGACATCCACAAAATGATGAGCACTGATGCTAGCTTGATTTGGGGGTATTTGGGAGAAGTCAATTTCACCCTCTCCTCTAATCCTGCTCTTGATATGAAACTCCTCACCTTAAATGCCAGAGTAGCCAGGCGCTCCTTTCTAAAACAGCTGGAAAGGTCAATATTCCTGGTTCTCCGTGTGGTAGGAAAACCTAACATCGTAATCAACCCTATGCGCTTCTGCCTGCCCATTAACTACTGATGTAAAAACGTAACTTGTATTGAGTGAGGCTTGTTATAAACAATGGCTCAAACTGTTCTTGTCTGGTAAGAAAATAGAACAAGCTAAAACTAACTATGCTTATCCGTAACTTCAGCAGATGCATCAGAATGAAAGTTTGCAATTATCTGCTAAGGATTTGTTTAGACATAACAGCCTATGTCAATGAGAGTAGGACAGGAATTCCAAATACACTGGGCTAGTTGTGAAGAAGTCCCAGAGCATGGAACTTCTTCATTGAGAACATCGCTCTTGTTTAAGTTGGGATGAAACAGTTTATGCTTACTGCAAAATCGGAGGGCACAGATGGATGCACAGACACAGGCACACACTCAAGCGTGGTTATTCCCAAATAACTCATGAGCAGGCATGTGTGTAGACAAGCCCTGGTAGATGAGCTCAGGCCTCTGGCCACCTGCAGGTGCGGTGAGAAGGGAGAGTAGCGTGTCAGCACAGGGGTGGGACACACACTGTGCATGCACAACACTCTGCAAGAGAAGCTGCCAGTGCAGGGTATGGAGGGGAGAATCCAAGAGTCTTCTTAGCACTCCATTCTTCTTTTCCTGCTACAAACCTGTCCCTGGATACAGCTGCTAGCTTGCCTAACGGCTCTGCTCTAGCTCTTCTCTACATCTCTTTGCCACAGCAGCTTGTATTGATAATTGGATTAGGAAATTAGATTCCTAATTTATCCCAGTTAGACAGCGGTCCAGGCATGTTGTTTGCCAAAATGTTTTCAATCAGAACACTAACATTTTGAAGGAAGACTGGTCAGCCTGAACACACAGTGATGTGTTCAAAGGTTTCATTTTTTTCAAAATGCTTTGTGGATCCTTGGCTTAGAGCTACAACTGTCCTGCTTAGGAAGACAGAGATTAACATTCTGCCGATTTAATTGACACACAAACACTTGATCCCGACGTCTGTACATTCCTCATTTAGCTCCAAAAGTTTCATGTTTGGTTTTTCTTGTGGAATAAATTAATTGTTCGTATATCGTCAGCATTAAGCACATAGGTAAGTATGTAAGCTGGAATGTTATTTCTAAAGTTATTTTAAACACGTGGGTTGTCCACTGAAAGTATACTTAAATAAAGCTACTAGGCATTTCTTCATTTTTTTGGTGGCATGATAAAGCCATACTTTCTGTCATGACATACATCACCATTTAATTCCCAGGCTGAAACAGGACAGGCTATCTAGGATACCTGGGTTCGGGGTTTTTCTTACCGGGGAAGATGCTGTAGAATGATCTTCAAACACCTTCTTTAGGTGACTATAGGTTTAGCATCATTAAGAGAGGAGCTTTCTCAGAAAACTTCCATCAGCCACCTACCCCATCTGGTCGTTACAGCAAAAGACAGGAAAATGCCAAGAGGTACATCCCTATTGTCTCATCCAGGTTTAAAAACAAAATTCTGTGGCATTGTCCTACAGAATGAAGGAGAATGTTCCTACACTATGTTACTAGTTTGAAGCATTAATTTAAAACTTTTACCTGAGCTATTTGAACTATCCTGGCTTTGCTCTGAAATAACGGTCTGTCAGTAGCAAGTCTGAGGAGACACAGTAATTTTCATAGTTACTGATTACAGTATTAAAGGAAGCTCTCAGCATCTCATGGTATTTGCAGCAGTTTAGGGTAATCTAAACACAGGAAAGCCCAGTTCCCATTCCATCCTCAGCCACAAGTCTTCTCTTCCTACTATGTAGGAGTCAAGCCAACAGAAAACCCTCTTAGGCACGTGACCAGCTTCTTTACATGCTGTTTTTAAAGATATATCTAGAGGTGATAGAAGCTTCAGGATATTTTTTTTTCTAAAATAGCTCATCTATATCAGTAAAAACTAACACTTTGAATTTCTTTCTCTGGAGGCTTGAATTGAATTTAAGCTCAATCTCCCATTCTGCAAGACAAGCGCTATTCCTTTGTTAAGTTTGGAGCCACGGCTGTCTCCTGGGATGGCGTGAGCAATAACTGGACAAACTGGAATAATACAAAATTAGCCTCAAAGATCCTCCCCACAAGCACTTAAGCAATTCTCACCAGAGCTCTCAGGTATCTGGTATCCCCTTTCTCTATATGTATCTAAGTGACTTTTGAATAGGAGATTAAAAGTTAAGGGTCTGACCAAGTTTTAGAACCATGTTTAGAGAGCAAATCCAGTCTCGGGCCACCCCTCAGCCACATGCTTCAAGAACTGAGATGGACCTTGATATTTCTGGAAGGGCAGTCAACAGAGAATAGAGAATGACACATATTTGAGAAATAAAGTAGAACTCTACAAGCTCTGAAACCTTCTTTTTAAGGAAGTCTGTAACTATTGGCACGATGCTTTCCAGAAACGTGGTGTTGCTGGTCAGCTTCTAATAAACATCTTGAACTGAGAGCTGAACTTGAACTAAAAGCTGATAAAAATCTTGAACTAGAAAGCAACCTTTAAAATTTGATATATTGATACTCAAGACAATGATATAGATTGAGACATCTCAGAAAAAAACAAATGTGCATTAAAATGATGCTGTGCAATGGAATGAAATTTGCTGTACTTGCTTTTAAGGGACTGCTGTAAGATCATGGGAGTTAATTTGGCCCTGGGGAAGTCATTAAGAGGATTTTTCGAACGAGCACAGAAACTGGAGTAAGGGTTAATGTAAACAGTTTCTTTTACTCTAGATTAATTTCTAAATAGGCTTATAAGTTTACAACATTATTCTCCACACTTTGATTTTTTAATGTTTTATATATATGCAGCAATAAGTACAGCTGTGCCAAAAATACTTTTTAATTTTAATTCCCTGAAACTGCATCCACATCAGGTCATTTGGATGTAGATCTAAATGTTGCTTCATAGATAAGCAAAAAATAATTCTTCAAAAGCTCTTTGATCAGTTATTTCATTGATGAGTTTAGAAACTATAGAAAACTGTCAGGTCCTAAAGCCTAATTTCACAGTATTTACTGATAGACTTAAGAGATGACACTAAACCACACAGCTGACAAAGTGGATACAGGAACTGAGCCATAAATATTTGAACCGTGTTTATACCAAAGAGATACAGAACAGGCACGAGTAGTTCGCGGCAGTTTAGTCCTTCAAGTAAGCTTTCCAAAGACTGGTTTTAAGGAAAAGGTGGCTCACTTTAATAAACATAGGCATTGGTCACTATTTAACAAGACATTCTAAAAAAGTAATGACAATTTGTCCGATAGTAGTTTACAAGTGGATGGTATACGTTAAGATACAGAGGTAGAAGTTCATTTGTACAATGCTTCACTAATACAGGTTACCAAATTCAAGGCACAAAATCGATTGTTTTACAAAAAATACTGTAAAAATGTCATTTGCTGTTCTACAACATGAGTAAAACTCAAAAAAAAAATAATCTTTACACTCTTCTTTATTCTGCGTGTAGAGTTGCATCAGGCATTATTCTACTTTTCCTTTGCTAATAATTGGCATATGACCAGCACTTACATAAACAGTTTGTATCTCAGCTGAGGTGCTTTGTCTTTCAGGCACAAGTCCAGTTACAGAAATTTAATATGACAGCTTCCTCAAGAGGTGGGAGAACTCTCTTGGAAGAAAGAACAAGGAGGAGGAAAATAAACATAGAATGGACTCTGACATAGAGAGGGAAATAAAACCGAGCATATTTCAAATCAGGTGACTTGAAAAAAAAAAAATCAGTTTAAATCACTGAACACATTCCTAGAAAGCTAGGTTCTCAGTACAAGTTTGCTCTGACAGTATATGAGACATTCATTTGCCTTTGAATTAGCAGAGATTTACAAATTTCTCTTTATCTTTACTTAAATAGAACACACAGTTGCTACCAAAAAAAAGTTACATCACAATTTGGCCGTGTGTCCTTTGGAGAGCTTGGGTCAAACAAGGGAAGAGATGCATTCAGAAACTGTACTTTTTTGCTAAAATGTGTTAAAAGGTAGCTTAAAATCTCCAGATTTCCCTCTCTTCCCGTTCCCAAGTAACATAGGGAAAGACAAACAACTTCGGAAACATTGCATCTTCTAGTTGGATACAGCTTTTAAAAGCCTTGGCAGGCTGAGAAAGAGATACCACACAGTGCATCCCTACAAGAAGTAGTAGGAGTAGTTTACTGTACATACAGTGATATTCTAAAGGACAACGGTGACGGCTACATTGCAAATTCACTTTGCTTACCTTTCACGTTTCCCAAGTACTCTATAGTCAGTTTTATTTACAGTATATATAAAAAAAACCAACCCCCAAAACATTGATTTTTAGAATTCAATACAGAGGTTTAGGGCCCAAGAGAATGCCACAGTAAGATGTTGACATTTGCATCTGTTAGATGCAAGGTCACTTCACAATTCCGTCACGTAGCATCGTTGTATTCACCCACAAATCTTAGTCCATCCAAAACAGGGTTAAATTCCATTTTTGGCTTCATTGTTGTTTGTAGCCTGTTTCCTTTGAGCGATGAAAGGGTACATACACTTATCCGCTCCCAAAAATCGGTACATGCAGACAACTGCTTCAAAGGGCAGAATACTGCAAAAAACAGAGGTTATAAAACTGTTAGAAGGCAACATAAAACAAAACCTCTGCTTACACGACGTACTCAGTCTCTTTAAAAGCAACATAATACTTATTGGAGAGTCTTCTTAAGAAACTTAAAGGATTTTTATTTCACAGGGATACTCTGAGACTTGAAATTCTCAAGACTCAACCACACAGGCAAGCAGAGAAGAGGAAGATACTCACACGTCGCCACCTTAGACTAGATTTTCTGCTGCTTCTTCACAAGCAACGGGATTACTTCTTTTAAAGGGAGGTGGGGTAGGGTTAGGGGTTGGAGGGGAAGGGGCATCATAGAAAATCTTCTAAAACCAAAACATCTGCTCAAAGCCACATCAGCAGAAGTCATCAGACATGTAAGAAAGTCTTTATTGTGGGGTTACTGTTAATGCCATTCTTTTATCACCAGATGCCTAACAACCTTGACTTATATTCTAAACTCTATAATTCATCCTCAAAAAGAGCGGTCCAAAGTAAAGCGAACTATTCCCTTTTTCCCCCTTCCAGATAAAATTCCAAGAGATGACTATGTGCTGGCTACAGACCCTCCCCCTCTCCAACTCCACATCCACCAAATATTACTTTTATTTCAAATGTAGTACTCAGGGGATCTAGTGAAGGGCTAAGATGTGATTTCCTCAGCCTCTGGAAAGAGCGGCAGGCACTGGATCAGTGGAAAGCAGTGCACAGAATCCAGCCATCACCAGTAATGATCACTGAAGCATCCAACAGAAGATGTCACTGGTACAGGTGTCCTCACTGCCAGTAGCACTGTTTGTGCAGTAGCAACTGGAGGGCATTTGATCTAACTGCTGCTGCCTGGGATATGCAAAGCTTTGATCTCTCTGTCGGAAGGGGAAGTGTTGAGCCAAGACAACCCGAAAGGCTTTTGATGGAACTGTTGTTGCATCAGGCACTGCTTGGGCAGAGAGTACTGAAACACTCTCTGAGCTTCTGGTTGAAAAAGTCCATTCTTAAAGATGCTGATGGTAGCTTTGATTTGTTGGCAGAAGAGACACATACACGCTCTCTGCCAGAAAAGAGGGGGTGGTGAAGGCTCCTCTAGTCTTTAGTGAGCCTGTGAGCATGAGAGACTTGAGGGAGAGAAGAACCACTGCCTTGGAAGTGGAATAAAAATCACCAAGGTTCTCAGTTTCAACCATTCTTTGCAAAAGGAAAATAAGACTGCTACATTTCAAAGGTTCCTCCAACATACTACAGATTTAAAACAAAAACACAGCTAGTGGTGAAGCTGTTCCCTACAAACTGGAATCCAAGTGATGATGCATCAGTGGAATTCAGCCAACTCCTGTATTACCCTGGTCACAGATTAAACAGAGTTCCCATCCAAAAGCTGTACTGCGTTAGACAGAACAAAGGAGGTAATCCCTTTAAATAGCTCTTCTTCCAAACACAGACTCTGAAAACTGATTCTGAATGTGTGGACCTTCAGTTTATATACCATATCTGTGCAAAGTCCTAAAGAACCTGCAGGCAAGGCCACCTCCACGCTGCTTTTAGAGACAAACTGCTAGACATTCCTTTTCTGGAAGATGCCTCATGCCCCATTCCTAAAGATGAATCCAAACAACGGAAATAAGAGTCTGTTGAAAAGAAAATAGGAATCTAAGGAGGATGGAAGATACAGTATTCTGTAGATTGTATTGCCAATGAACCAGAGTTTCAGCTCCCACCTTTTCATGAAGGTGACCATATACATGAGGCGAGGTGTGCAGATCATTGGCTGGTCTGTAAGGATAGCTCTCATTGCCTGCTTCACACAGTATTCTGGTTTCAAGGGTGGAAGAAAAGGTTCGATTTCCTTTCTGAAATATTGGATTAAGATCAATTAATGAGACACATAAAGGACTGCAGAGCTCAGGGAGCAGTTCATTAACTCACTTTCTTTGAAATGCCTCAGCAGGGACAAAGACGTCAATTTTTTTTATATTTACTGTTAAGTTACAATGACTATAGCTCAAAACTTGTGTTGCTTAAGTACAAAAGGACAGAAGACGCTCAATGAATTCAGAGTCTCTTTTTCAAGTCTAACACTAGTATTATATCTGCTTAAATATGTTAATTTGAATATTTTTATGGCAACAGCTTAGTTACCTTCAATTACGTTTATGACACTACAAAAGTAGAGCAGAAGGAGAATTTTACTCACCTGATCCGGCAGCCTCTAAACATTCCTGTATCTACAAGATAAGGGCAGACTAAAGTTGTTTTGATTCCATCCTTTTCGGCAGCCTTCAATTCATGGCTCAAAGACTCATGGAAACCTACAGCTCCAAATTTGCTGGCGCAGTAATCCTGTGTTAGCAAAGAACGAAGCAAAAAAAGGTGTCTTATAAAGGGCAGGTATGAATCATGCTCAAAGCCAAAGCAGATCTGAGGCGATTCTCCGCAAATTTTAAAAGCAGCAACAAAAGACAGCCAGTGAATAGAGTAGAGCATCATGTCAACTCATTTATCACTTCACTTCTGAGGCAATTAGCATAGAATTATGAAAACAAGAAAGCTGAAAGTAGGAGGGTATTACCTTGAATTCAAGTCTTTGAATCGGTCCAGCTCAGATGGCAAGTTACTCCAATTACTAGTTTGCTTAATATTAAATGGTACAATAAACGACTGAGATACCTAAGAATACCTTGGGTCAGATCCAAAAAAAGCTTGGGGAGTTGGCAGGGTAGAGGTGTAAAATCTTAAATGCTTTATTTTTAAGGTTAGTTTCAATAGAAGGTATTATGGAGCTTTGAGAGCATGATTGAATTTTCAGAAGAGAATATGGCTTGTATATCTCATAAAAATACCAAGTTCAGCAGCATTAAAAAAAACCAACAGTTGCATAGACAAGAGCATTCAAGTTTTCTGCTGGATGTTTCCACCTTGGCTGAGTGGTCACACCCACAGCCTAGGAAATTCTTTGTAGTTTTCTCAAGACACTAAATACTCTAAAAAGCCTTCAATTACACCAGCTTCATTAATTTATGTTTAATGAAAACATAATGAAACTACAGTTTGAAGCCCTGGACTGAGCCTTATCTATATGCAAAGAAGCCTGTGCTTATGGGGCAATACGACCATTATTCTGTTAGACGCATTAATTAATTGTCACTAACTGCATGCTTTTTGTTCACACTTCTGTTTGTGCTAATAACCTAAGCAGTAAGATAACGGGCTCTAATCCTAACCTAGTTTTATGCACCAAACAAGTCTCCCAGACTGGTGTTCTCAAACAGCTGCCAGCAACTAGAAAACCTACAGTGTGTAAGTGGGAGCCTAGTAAAGCAGGTGAGCCATATTTTCTGGAAGGAAGGCTGGCAGCAATTTCCTCAGAAACAGAAAACCCTACCTTTGGAAAAACCCTGCTTTTTGAAAAACCTTGCCCTTGGCTTTAAGCTTAGCCCTGAAGATCTTGATGGGAGTAGGTAGTACCCAGCACCACAGCTTCCAGCTGTGAATACATGACTTTATTTTCTCTAGCTGATGATAATTACAAAAAACTTATCTTAAACAAGATGTGACAATTTTATTGTTAACTCTATTCTAACAAACCTCCACTCCAGCAGTACTGAACAATCCCAATGAACTTGCAACTGTCACAATGTGTCCGTGATTCATTTCCAGCATCTTGGGAAGGAATGCTTTAGTGGTCTACAAAGTAAAAACAAACAAACCAATAACAACAAAAAACAATCACACAACAAATATACTACATTAGTGATAAGGGTTCAAAACCTCTCAGTTTTTTAACAAGAATTTAGAAGGACAATCACAGTACAGGTTTTGAACTTCCGAGTTTGTAAAAAAAAAAAGATAACAGGACATCTACAGCTTCTTTGTGAATTCAGACAGCAAAGCAGCAAGGATTACATCTTCAGAAATCCTAGGGTTAAAGGATCAGTTGAGCTCAGACATGTTTATTTTTCTGCAAGAGACTAGTTATCAGAAAGAGATAATTTGACCCTAAAATGGAAGTCACTTTTTTTAGAGCCAGAAAAAGGAATGCAAAGTGTTTAATTACCCCGTCCAGCAGATCTGTGTTAAGAGCAGTGCTGATTATCAGTTCTAATTGACAGTGTGTTTTGTTAGTTATGATCAGTTTGATCCAATTAATTTATCTTGGGCATTTTGCATTAAAAGAAATACTAGAGAAAGAACTTTTGCTGTTGTTACTTTTTACATACAATGCAGCAAATATCAGCTAGTCAAAATTACTCCCCATCTTTATTAGAATCCACAAGCTCTAACTAAAAAGACATCTCTATTATCAATTCCTTAAGTTTCAAAATAAAACAAAGTAAATAAATCGAAAGCAAGTCTCAAGATGAAACTTTGATTTTAACCTCCAATTTTTATGCTTTGATTATAACAAAGTTTGTTTCAAAAACCAAGCCAGAGTTAACATCTTCAATAAATTAAATTTTAAGCAATAAATTGAAGACATTTGCTAGAAGATCACCCCTGCGAAAATACCTACCTTCCTGCTATCTTTTCTGAAGCTGACTCAACACTTCTATTTTTTTTAAATTATTAAACAGAGCACCATATATGCTGGAAAAAAAAAAATCAATGAAAGTAGTAAAAAGGAGTTAAGAGTTACTTTAGCTTCTAGGTTGTTAGCGTACTACATGAGATCACTTCTAAATTGCCACAGAACTTCAGACAATGCTTTTTAATCAAAACTATGCCAAGTTAATATATAAATCTATCAATGACAGACCTATTGTTCTATTCTAATTCACTCAGTACCATGAATGCTTAATCCTCCCAGAAACTCGGTCTTCCCATGTTAATTTGGATCCAAACTCTGAGCACGCAAATGCCCCTTCAGAATTTGCTACTTGCTAATTGCTGGGTTGAGTTGTGTCAGCTGCATTCTTAAAGACGTGCAGGTTACAGCTGAATCCATCTAATTCCATTCTGCTGCTGTCCATATTTTCCAATCATAGAGGTCAGAACAGTTTTGCTCTAATGATTTTCACATGTTCTTGTACAACTTTTTTTGCCTGCAGGTGTTAAATGACTAATCCAGACCTCCTAACACCACACAAAAGAGTGTTCACTGGACAGCTGGCAGATGATAGAAGATTAACAGACCTCCTGACTCCCTGCCTTTTCTACTGTTGATTCATACACCTCCTAGGTTCTGTCATAACTGCATAACACAGCTAATTATCAAGAAAAATCTGAGAGCAAGCTGCCTTGCATTTGTTTCCTCATGACAGGGATCGCTAAACCTCTTACACAGAGCTTCGGACAAGAATTCAGTTCACTGCTAAACTAATCTGTGCCAGGCACTCGAAGTTTCAGCTTCTCTTCCCATGTCTCATGGCAACAAAGCTCAGCCATCATAGGGGCAGCGCCATCTGAAAAGGTAAGAGGCTTTGCTTGGACAACACGGAAATTTGGCAGCATGTTATTTCTCCGCAGCCTGCCTCGTGCACCCCACACTGCTGCCGGGGTGTACGCCAGCCCTGACCCCTCTGTGCTAGACCTGTAAGAGAGCCAAGCTCCCAACTCAGGCCCTGCGAGTAATTTACTCCCCTCCAGAGCATTACTCAGCTCCATCAGCAGTTTCCACTTACGTCTCAGTTATCTGTCCGCATCCCATTGGAATGACTGATTGCCACTTCACATTGCCAGAAAGCTTGATAATGCAGACTGAAGCTCTGCCTGAAAACCACAGCAACTACAGAAACGAAGGGGCACTCGCCTTGGAGTGTCTTTTGGGGGAAGAGAAAGAAGGGAGAGAAGCAGTAATAGATTTTTATTTTTTCCTACCACTTCCATGGCACAAGTCAAGGCTTTCTTGAAAGAGCTAATAGGCAAGCTCACCAAGCTTTGTTGGACTGGCTTTTCTATTGTATTTACTACGGCACTGTTGTTTGGTTTTCTAAAACATATTAGTAATTGTAACTAGGTGTCCATAATTGCCTATATTTATATATGACTGAAGAAGAGAATTTTCACAGGCATACACACAGATATCAGAAATAACCAGAACAACTACAGAGCAGTAGCTTTCAAAAAGCCTGCTCAACTATGCCACACTTCTTCCAGGTGTCAAGATTACAAAGAGTGAGTTTTCAGAGCTTGTGGCTAAAGTTTTCAACCAAGAGGAAACTTGAACACAACTAAAAGACTGTCAAGAACAGTTCTGGGCAACGTCTTCAGCAATTCAAGTGCAGACCGAACAACTCCAAGCTGCAGAACTACAGTCGCTTCATGTAAGTCATCACTTAAAAGGCCAAAAATACAGAAAACCCCACAGCTCCTCAGCTCTGAAGATAATTAGCAATTGATGGAAATCTTTCCATGAGACCCCAATGCTCTGTAACAGACTGTTCAGAGCAGGCCCCTGTCACGGGGCATTATCTTGCAAATCTATTTAAAACCTGAAGCTGAGGCGGTCTACGAAGATAGCACAACTATCACGCGTAGAAAACTTTGCAGTCAGCTCTCAGTGTTTCAGCAAAACGGATGTCAGAGAAAGTCCTCTCGGTTGCTGCCATTCTCCAGCCATCTGCAACAGCTGGGAGTCAGCACTAGAAAACAAGCCCTGTCAGAGGCTGACACACCCTATGAAGGGATGCATTTCCAGCCTGAGTAAGGGCTTGCCCATTGCTCCTCCCAGCCTCCTCTTGCTGGGAAAAACAATCCCAAAGTGAAGTTATTCTCTCTTTCATGGTATAAGCAATCCCCAAATAAATCAGTGTCCTCACTGAGCTCCCGGCACAGACTGCTGCTTTGATAGAAGCAACTTCTTCCACATGCTGGTCCCCAGTTTTTCTGGCTGTTACATAAACCAGATCACCCTAGTTTCTTGTTTCTAGTTTCTTTCAGCTTCAGCTACATCTGCCTACCAGACCTAAAGTCTTCTGGGTGCTTGTTCTGCCACTAAGAAACTAGTTAAGGGGTTTGGGACAAGATGCCTCCTGGGTGGGCCTTCCCATCTGGAGTCTTCCAAGGTGATGCATGGACACAATAATACACCATTAAAAAAAGAGTAGGAGAAGATATCAAGCAAGAAATGTGTTTTGTCCATTAAAGTCATGAACCAGGCCCCCAAAATAATTCAAAACCACTAAAGTGATTTAATCAAATAATCTGCCTTCTGGTTTGATCCTTTAGGTTTCAGTTTTACCTCTCACAGCTCTAAATGAAGGCATGGAACCAAAACATTTAAGTACTTAAAGTCATAGCTGGGTCTTTTATTAATGACAAACATAACACACTTTTCAACACTGAGGAGAAACCAGTAAGCAGAATACAATGGATGAAAGGAACTGTGTTGTGATGCTTCAGGGAAGTTAGGCAGTCTTCAATATCAAGAAACTTAACTTAAGCATCCTCCTCACTTAGAATTCGCTCTTCTTTTTATTTATTTATTTTTTTTTGCGTAGTGCAAACCCACATTTTCTAACATACAGTAGAGTTTAGATACCGGAACTAGGTGGCTAGACAGAACATATGAAGCTGTTCTGAACAGAGAGTAGGGCTACTTTTTCCAGCTAGTTTTAACCTTTAAGCTTTTTGGAACCTAGAGATCAATTCCTAATCTTCTAAGCATTTTTCTCTATGCTTCTGCATATACCAGTAAGAACCAACTACTCCCAGCAGCTGTAACCAAACATCTATTTCATGTGCACGCAGCTTTAATGACTTATTTCTCACAAGTGTGAAACTGAACAAGCATTTACATGTCACTTCATAGCTTTCCTAATCTTTTCTCAACATTTTGGTTTACGGCAAATTAACTTCTAACAGTCTAGCACTTCTTCCCTCCCCTTCCCCAAATTCTTTAGTTCCATTCTTAATGAAACAAAACTCCAAAAGATTGTGCAACACAAAGAACAGCACAGCTGCAATGTCAAGACAAATTAGTCTAAATACAGCAACTGAGAATATGAAGAAATACTGTGTTTGGGAAAGTGATTTTTTAATTAAATTTTGGATTAATTATTCTTAAAGAAGAAAGCAAGCACCCACAGAAAACAATGTTAGCTGTATGCAGCTCAAGACAATGGATACTGAGTGCAGAAAAGCACACCAAAGTAGAAAAGTACACGTTACCTCATGTTTAGATTGAAGAAAAAAAGCAGATACCAACACATAAGATCCTTTAAACATTTACTTTTCAATATAGTGGGTTTTTTTTCATACTTCCTGCCTTTTGTCAATGTTCAACAACCCTTTGAAACTACTTTGATGGCATAAACAAGCTGCTTTACCTAAGACAGAAATTCCTTTATGCTAAAGAACTAGCTCATTTTCCATACAGATCCTTCAGGTACGGAGGATGGAACATGGTTATTTTTCTGGGGCTGATCCAAACTGGTGAGTTTTTGCAGTAGCGTACTGGTATAACTGATACGACATTTCCTCCCAAGCCTCAGCTATTCCTGACTGCAAACAAGTGAAACATTTGGGTAAATGTATTCTTTCATTTTCAGGTTAAACGCTATTTGGCCAGACCCAAGAAGTAAAATGGGTGTGATTAGTTACGGATCTATCCAGATAATTCTGGGAACTAAGGTACCAGAGATCTTAACCGTCTGCTGCCAAGCCTGTTAGCTAATCCTGTAACTATTCTCATGAAGCAATGGAGCCAGTGACAAGAAAATGTTTCAAGATTTTGTCTAAAATACACGTTATATCCTCTCACCCCCTCGACATGGACATTTACCTTTCTTTTCTTCCCATTCTTCTCCACAGACCACAGCAGGACACGCTGCAGGTTCTCCTACTCCCAGAGAGAATAGCATGTGGGTCACTCACTCCATACAGACTGAAATACAGAGATTTCCATATGGCCCAATTTCTCTTTCCATTCCAGTTAACTGAGAAGGAATGCACGAAGAGCTGACAAAATGGCACCTCTAAATCTCCTGCAGTCTCAGGCTGCAGGAGATTCAGAGGTGATATTTTGCTATACTTTGCCTTAAAGTAAGTTTGTCCAAGCTGGGTACTATAGCACTAGTGCACAGTTTGTTAAAAGGAGAGGTGACTGAAAGGCAGAAAAACCCAATGGCAAGCACAGCAGCAAATATACTGAATTTTATTTTCAGCTCCAGTCAAACAGCTCAGCTTAATTCAGAAGCTTGAAATACATTTTATAAACACAGGGTAAAACTTCACTGACAGGATTTCAGTGAAAGTCCTCACCAAATAGTTTTAGAAGAGGCCTTCAAAGTCTACCCTGGAACTGTGTAACTCTCCAAGGAGAATTTGTTATTCAAGCTAGAGGCTGTGATATCCAAAATGCCTCCTCATGCACCAAAGCCTGGATTTAACCATTTCTTTTCCTGCTAAGTTTTTTATTTGGTTCCAATGAGCAATGAGAAGAATGACTTGTCATTTGCACTGTCATCTCAATTATTTTTCCCCTATTATCTCCACATCCTCCTTAAATTCCATTATACAAGCAGTATTTCAATATTAGGTCAAGCTAAGATTAGTAAATGGGCGAAGACTATATGAAAACAACAAGGATCAATTTGAAGACTAGAGAGACCACAAGAACATGGCTCTGCCAGTAACAGGCTGACTACAGAAGGTAGACAGAAGTCTACAGCTACTTGTTGACATTGCTAACAAAAGGCACCAAAGCTGTCCTTTGAAGGACCTCAGATGTCTCTCTGCTGACTGTTTTCAAGAAATGCTGGGCTCCTTTCTGGATAATTAGCCACTGTCTAAGCAAATATTTGAATAGCTGTGGAAATTAATACTATTTTTGATCTTCAACTTCTATTCTTGAGAGTGATAGTGAAAAATAGGCCTGAATTCCCCAGTCTTCCTAAATAATGAATTAAAAAAAAAGACAAGGCACATATTTCTCTGGATTTTTGATGGGTCTACCCAGATCCTTTTGGAGCAAACGATGTCCTCAAGCCAAGCTTCCACAGACAGATGTATTTAAGGCATGAAAGGACACCATTCAAGGACTGCTCTCAAGTGTGCCTTGAACAGGACCTGCGTTCAAAACAATAAAGGGGGACCTTCCAAGATTTCATCTCAAAAGGAGTCCCTTAGATATTTAGCTGCTGGGAGGCAACCCAACCTGCAATTTCTAACTAAAACTTCGTTTGTCCCTCACATAAAAACCCACTGTTTTGGGGCCGTGGGGATTCCTCCAATACTGAACTGACCGCAGTTAATGCTTAACATACATGCACAGTAATAATGTTGCTGTTGCCTTGCAACCAGAAGCTCCTGAAAGAGCAAGACAGACTTACAACAGAGGTCTCTAATGATCATGACATATAAGGAAGCAAAGACACCCCCTCCACACCTCAAATACTTTGGATATCCTACATTTGTAGACAGAGTGAAACTACAGATAAGATCTACCTGGATTAAGAGGGGAAGGTAATAAAGTAAATACTCTAGAGAATTAAGTCACAATGAAAAAGTAACATCAGTTAATTTAAAACTGTGCTTGATCTAGAGAAATAAGTATCTTTTTCCCCTCCAACTCTGCATGAAATACTGCTTTGAAGTACATGAAGTCTTACTTAATAGAAGCATAACCTATTAGTTGAATCACTTGGTTTTAATTCATTAATACATGTTAGTAATTAACACGCCTGTTTTCTCCACCCTCAAGACTGATCCATACGCACAATGTTCCCTGCTTCTCAACAGATACATTTATTTCAGCAAAACCAGATTAAATCTTATTTACTGAAGTTTGTAAGTGAGTTTGTAAGCAGTAACAAATATCTTTAGCTATCTGCTAAAGAACAAATATGCTACAATCCATATTTACATTACTACCTTCTTTAGCATTTGTAGTATTTAGGATCTAGTTCCAAAATTTCTTCAAAGTCAGTCGTTACCACTGCTTCCTGTGAGTGGTTCTGTTATTGTAGTGGCTCCTCTTACATGGAGTCAACTCATGTTGAGTATATCAGAAGAAAGCTGAAACTGAATTACGTAGTTTCCTTAATCAGAACTTGGTGCCACAAAGCTGTTTACAATGGATAGACACTACAGATAAGATAAGCAATGCTCTTAAAAAAAACCCAGAACCACAGGATACTAATACCACGAGTTCTCTCAACTATTGACCATTGGTTTCCACTCTTTACTACTAGAACTAATTATGCCATGCCCAGGCAACTGAACATTGCCTTTTGAAGAGTTTGTTAACAAGGCTTAGTTAAAAAAAAATTGTGTCTACAGAGAGTGAGATACGAAAAGCGCTTAGGGAAGGACACTGCAACAGGAATCTTTGTTCCTGTTGCCCTGCATCACTACATTGCCTCCGGGGCCTCTTTTAAGGGCTTCTTTTCCTGTGATCTCACCTGAAACCAAGTAACTAAGACTCGAGTAGAAGACAGTTTTGTTCTCCCTCTCACCTGAAACGTTGGTT
The DNA here is from genome assembly GCA_013396935.1 of Baryphthengus martii. Lineage (NCBI taxonomy): Eukaryota > Metazoa > Chordata > Aves > Coraciiformes > Momotidae > Baryphthengus > Baryphthengus martii. The sequence continues at coordinate 374,612 of VWZK01011773.1, read as the reverse complement.
AAGTACTTAAGAATGCTACCTAAATAATACAATTCCTGCTACAGAAACTTTCTAACTTTCTTCTTGAGAGTCAAGGTGGACAAGTGGTCATTACCTAAGGTTTACAGTGGTCTGCTGCTCACCAGACTCCCAGCTCTCTTACAGAAAGCTGTTTTGCATTGCTTCCCTCCAGATTTTGAGCACACCTTTAACTAGGGGAGGGGTTTAGGTACATATAACACAGCCAAAGGTTGCCCTGATTCCTCCTTAAGAACATTTCACTTCTGTTTAGACAGGCCAATACTTTATATGCTTTCTGGGCACAAAGAAATTCAGGTATCCAAGCTGAACTACCCTTGTTATTCTATACCAGCAAGTAGAAGTAAGAGTCTTATTACTGGTACGCAGTCTCCATCTTTGTGCTCCTGAAAACTTTTATAGTCTTTCTTCCTAAGCAGAAATAGAGTCTAGATTTACAGGCTTTTAAATGTATTTCCACCCTCAGACATCAGGCTTGCCCTGTGAAGTGTTTGATCTTTCTAATGGCTACATGCCACTAGTCATTGCTGTGGAAGCTGCCTTTAGTGGACATGTTTGTATAGATACCACCACAAATGCACACCAGTTTCGCTACTTTCATTTGTACTCGCAGATATCACTTTGTCGATGTATAGCTGCTCCGTGTATATGCAGCAGTCCCTATTGTTTAAATCACTGATTGTATATTTAGACCTCTTCCCTCCAGAGTTTGCAAATCTTTGATTTTATATAGCTTTGAAAAAATGAAACACATTCTCATGGGTTGCCCAGAGAGGCTGCGAGACTCTCCACCCTCGGAGACACTCAGAAGCCTTTTTTTGAACATTCTCCTGGGCCACTGGCTCTAGATGGCCTTGCTCGGGAGTTGGACCTCATGACCTCTCAAGGTCCCTTCCAACCTAAGAGTTGCAAAGGATTAGTAGTAGGTGGTAAGACTGCATGGTAAGAGGGCAGCTGGAGACCGAGCTGTGAGTTTAGTCTGCCTTACTTTAGACTGCAAAATAAGGAAGACACAAGTCTAGGCTGATGTGGAACTTGGGAACAAATGTCTATGTGCAGCCTTCTCTATCTCACACAAATTTAGATGCATAAACATGCATGAGAGCTGAAACTTTCAAAGCACTCATGCTCAACAGCTGACCTCTTCCTTCCCAAAGGCAACTTATTATACAAGTTGATATTTATCCACCACAAATACAAACCTCATTCTACTCTCTGGCTATCGTAGCTACCAAATCACAATTACTACTCAACATAAAGCAAGTATCACATGGCTGACAGCAGCCACTAACATGCAGTTTAAAGAAAGTGAATCCTTCTGCTCAAGTCCACCATGGCAGCATTTGGGCCTTCCATACACACAACACTAACGCAGAGCTGTGACAGCCCAGTTACACTCCGGGAAATTCAGGACCTTAAGTTACAATCCCAGTAGGTATCACCACCAACTTCATATTCAGATTTGTCAGCTAAGATAACCTAATTTGCATTTATTCAAATGTCAAATTTGAAATGACTGGTCAAGTGATAGATGAAGTTAACACTTGGCTACTTTCCGCCAAAGCTGGTTTAAGCTCTGTTGAAGTCAAGCGACCAGAAACTCTACTTTGTTTATATACTGACAAATGGCCTTGTCAAAGGATTTGTAGTGTTTCAGAGCCATGTTGACATTAGTGTAGCAAACACATTAGTCCCTCATCTTCATTAGCAAGTTTGCAGCAAATGTCCAGCCATTTGGAGAGCAGTTATTTATTGCCAGCTATTTGATAATCTTGACGAAAATGAAAACATGCCCCAATGAGTCAGTGAAAAATCTAAATAACAAATTCATTTTACAAATATTAGATAGGAGCTCAGAATATGCTGTTCTGCGAACGAGGACACAATCCAACTTTTAAATCCACATTTTTATGCAGCTTGCCATAAGCTTAGTCATCCTCTGGAATATTTAGTAAACCTCGGTCTTTTAGTCTGCATGGTTCCAAAAAATTACTAGAGAACAGTATTGTCAGAACTACTTACGGAATATATGAAGTCATCATACATGTTTTACAATTTATGTAACAGACTTTTCAAGAAGTTGCTAACCAGAAAATGACTCTCACATTTTCCAGATAACTTAGGGCCAGGACCTCTCTATAGAGCTGCAATTGCTATAGTATTTGCATGCAGATGAAAGCTGAGTCACTTTACTCATCCTCTCCAACTTGGTCACTAAGTCATTGTTTTGAATCCATTACTTTAGAAGAAGTATCTCGTAAGAGGAATAAGATTAGAAGGAAAGCTTCCCTTTTCACAGAACAGTCTTACTTAGTGGAAACAAAAATAAATAAGATATTATAACTGAATGGAAATTCAGCTTCAGAGCCTGTTTAGGAAACAGTAAGACCCTAGAAAGCACCAACTTCTTAGGAAATAACTCCCTGAATGAGAATTAATATTTTTGAAATGCATGGAGCTTAGAAGCTGGTGTTTCTACTACTCCCCACCCTCCCAACAGCCGAGACCTATAGTCTTAGTGGGTAAACTTTTGCTACATAAGCCAACAAAGGTTAAAAATGACAAAAAAAAACAAAACCTTCACCTAATACAGTGACCAAAACAGCAACTAATACAATTTTCAAAGATTCTACTTGCACAGGCATTTTAACCAACCACCACCAGAATGCTGATTTTCTTGGGGGTGAGTTTTCAAAGACAGAGATATACTTCCTTCCTTCGCCTGCCTGTGGAAACTCATTTCCCACAAGCTGGCGTATTTCTTCCACATCCAAACAGTGTTAATACAACAGATTTCCAGAGAAGTCAAACAAGCTTGGAAGCATTTATGCCTACTTAGCTATTTAGAGCCTATACATCCTACTCCAGAAAAAAAATCTCTTCAAAAAAGGCATTATATTTGACAGCTGCAGAGGTCCTGTTCACACCTACATAATTTTATCCTGTTCCTCCTCACACACTGAAACGTTGATGAGGTGCTTCTAAGTCTCTAAAGAGAAAAAACTAATCCACTTGGCCAAGAAAAAAAACCAGCTTTCCTCCATGCCCTCCAGACAAGTTAGTGAGTTGAACTGGTTCATCCAAGGATCAGATGATACCAAAACCAGTGCAAGGGAAGATGCAGATTGAAGGGGTGGTCCTACATGACAGATCATCACCACTAAGCTGGCCTTGTAGTTTCATCCTAAATCAACAGAAATTTTGGACACATTACTTTCAAGTATATGCTCAAGGGCCTTTCCAAACCAACGCTGAAAGGGGAGCGCTGGAGGAGCTGTCACACAAGTTCAAACAGATGGCAAAAGTGACCAGTGCCAGGGCACGTTTAGGTGCAGAATTCAACAGCCAAACAAACTTGAATTTCAAAAGGCTCACTCACACCAGGTCACCCACCTCGGCTCCGCAGCTGTTCTGGCCTTCTTTCGCCGACCGTGCCCTCTCATCCCACTTGAGATAACTCACTGGTGTCAAGTGTTAATTTGACTGGCATATAAATCATTATACTAATATAATTATTTACAACAGAGTGTTCATTCAGAAGTGTAAGCACAGATGTAAACCTCTCCCTGGTCTGGGACGTACATTCTTTCAAACAAAAGCCCCAGAAACAGATTCTACCAATCTCAAAGTCTATGCCTAACTCATCTATACTGTAATTGCGTTTTGAAAAACTTTTTCAACAGACTAAGAAACCTAAAAGGTTAAAAGCCTAGAGCATCACGTATCGACCAGCTTCAGTTTGTCTTTGCAGAAAGACCTCTACTGTTTTTCAGAAAAGACCAACAGGTATCAGTAACTCAGTTTTACCATCAGTGGGAATAGCCAGAAACCCTGACAGATCAAGGGAGCAAGTTTTATCAAGAGAATGATTCTCTGGCTTTTCCATACAGAGGGCTGTGGAAAGCTTTAGTACTTACTTCAGATACAAAACAAAAACCTTCCCTCCCCCACCTCGAAAGAACCCAGAAACAAAACCAAAGCACGAGAAGTGTTGGGAAAGAATAATATTTTGCAGCTGATAAAGATAAAAAGATTTTTTTAAAAGTGTGCTGCTAAAATGGCAGGGATGGTGCTAGAAAACATAACATGCATCTTTCCTCAACCTATCTAGTCAGAAGAATTGATGACACTAAGAGCTGCAGAAAAGGATTGCTCACCACACAGAACAGTTAAGAGAGGCAGTGAGGGAAATGCTGAGTTTGCGGGACTCTTTGCCACAGCATAATTAGCATTACTTTTCTCCACAGTCGAGCACAAGAATGTGCCTCTCTTTTACAAGTCTGTTATAGTCACTTGGTTATTAAAGAAAGTCAGTAACATAAGGACATCTCATTAACTTTGCTGATTTTCATAAAATAAAAGCAAATGTTACTTGTAGATAGAAGAACCTAGAACTTTAAAGTTCATTCTTTTTAGATGGCTGGAGAATTGCAAGCCACTAAGAATTAACACTTAAAACGTTTCAAATAGTTTGAGAAGCCTTGGTATGGTCTCTTCAGGACAGCTTTCCTTAACAGAAGTTTCAGATTGTTTTTCTGTGAAATATATTACTGTTTTCACCTAAATTCTTCAAGCTTCACATAGCTGAGTGCATGGAAACAACTGTCTGATTGCACCTGACGCTACCACCTTGGACACCAATCTACAGGCAACACACAATTCATGGGTCACGATCTCAAAGTCTCTATTTTCCATCATTTGAGAGTCTAAGATCCACCCACCTTTCAAATGGCCCAGCAAATTCATTTCCAAAGGAGGACACTGAGGAACTAGAGTGTGCCCAAAGAAGGACAACCAAGCTGGTAAAGGGTCTGAAGAACAAGTCTTATGAGGAGCAGCTGAGAGAATGGGGGTTGGTTAGTCTAGAAAAAAAGGAGGCTGAGGGTAGATGTCATTGCTCTCTACAACTACCCAGAAGGAGACTGTAGAAAATTAGGTGTTGGTCTGTTTAGCTAAGTAATAAGTGAAAGAATAAGAGGAAATGGCCTTAAATTGCACTAAGGGAATTTTATATTGGATATTACGAAGAATTTCTTTACTGAACAGGCTATCAGGCACTGGAACAGCTCGTCAAGGGCAGTGGTGGAGTCTCCATCCCTGGAGATATTTAAGAGTTGTGTAGATGTAGTGCTCAGGGATATGGTTCAGCTGAGGGCTTGTGGTGAAGAACTTGTGGAATAGCTACACTTCAGTGAGCACCACTCTGGAATCTCAATTATAGGTGCCTGAATCCATACGCTTCCCACACAGGGCAAATGAGACAATGACCCACCTACCAGCCCACCTCAAAAAAAGGATCAGAAAACTCAAAAATTTTCAATTATTTTTTTGAAAATGATCACTACAGCTGAACGGTAACTACTAGGCTAGATTACAGATACACATGGATTGCAAGATACAGGTTACAGTATTAAAGATTACATGCTGGTGACAACTGTGCTTGACAAAGCAAAGCAAGCTCCTGGCAGCCTGTGAAATAAATCTGTGAGGAAAGCTCTGAGCCAGTAGTCTTGTGCACACTCAAGCTCCAGAAACCTCAAAAATTTATCCACTCGTACAAAATTATCCACTCATTGATTTTCTAAAACTTGTGTTAAGTACATTCCTTTATAAAACAGGAAAATACAGTTTACTAGAGCATGCATCTTAAAGACAGTATTTTCTCTGTTGAAAATAATGGGGAGGGACTTTTTACAAGGGCTTGTAGTGATAGGATGAGGGGGGTTGAACTGGAAGAGGGGAGATTCACGTTAGAAGTCAGGAAGAAGTTCTTTACTGTAGAGGGTGACAAGATGACAAGACACCAGAACACATTGTCCAGGGAAGTTGTGGATGCTCTGTCAGTGGATGTGTTTAAGACCAGGCTGCATGGGGCTTTGAGCAACCTGGTCTAGTGGGAGGTGTCCCTACCCAGAGAAGGATGATCTTTAAGGTCCCCTTCAACACAAACCATTCTCTGATTCTATGATAGATTCCCTCTATTTTCTTGAGGGACGAACCCAAGAACATATGAACCACAAAACCATACCAAGCACTTAAAAGTTCTAAGCACAACTACTATGACTATTTCTGTAGCTAAAAGTAGGACTGCTTTTTCCTTCATATTCACTACCCAGGACACTACCACAGTATATGAAACACATACTTTCTAGGGTATTTTACTGGTGGCATGTAGTTGGAATCATTTTGCAAGAGAAGAGTTAGTTTTGATGACACCTTTGGATCACATGTTTTGCTAGAACTTGATCTAACTCATTTTTCAAAGAAAAAAGTGAAAAACTTGTAGTTTAAACTTTGTAAATAAACTTCTACATCTTGCATTATCATGAAATTAAAATTCTGCTTATCCAGAATGCTAAATATAGCTCACTAGCATGTCAGCAGAATATTCTGCCCGTATCTGATCACAGATACCTAGAATCCTAGAGATGAAGACAAAATAAAAAAAAAATAATAAAAAAATCAAACTGCTCTGCCAACAGACCCCAAGACTCAACATGGTATAGGTTCAAATAACACCACTTACGCTGTCTTTTCTTCTGTAGAGGATTCAGTGTGCAAACTAAGTGCAACATTCCATAAACTAAAACCATAGGCATAAGTAAGCTTTATTTAACACAAGGGAGCTTAAAGACACTAAAATAACAAATACCTGAACACTGATACAGTATAGATAAGCATAAGCCACCTATTTTCCAATGCTTCAGCAATCCTGTTGGTGTAATTAGACTGACAACTACAGCAGCTGCATCGTTAGGTATTTGATTTAGTAACTCCACATTAACTTTCTTTCCAAGGTACATTTAAGTTTCAGACTATTTATGAATACCCTAATTACTTCAGTAGTATTTCCCTTCTTACTCAGTATCTTGCTCTACCAATGTCAGGCCACCTAAAATATTTGCTTAATGCCTACAAAGACAAATATACTTGCATAACTTCAAAAATCAAGTAGTTTAAGTGAATGAACCTAAGTAGTTCAGTCAAGTAGTACACAAGACTTCAAACTCTAGGCCCAGGACTCTCACTATGTGCATTTTTTTTTTTTTAATAAATATGACAGAGCTGGAGCTGAATGCTTGTGCTTCCCCCTTTTGGTAAGTTGAAGAGAACTCCAAGAAGAGCTTTAATGAGAAAGTTTTGGAGGATCCAGATGACAGAAATGCAGAGATCACTGCTCTCTGAGGTGAATACTGAAGATCTACCATATAGAAGGACCTTCATGGTACAGAACTTCACAGGCCCTGATCATCACCTTGCCCCTGCGCCTTCATGAGTCCCATTCCATGACCAAATCTAGAAGGATTTCCCAGGTACTATGCTGATGTACAATATTAATACGACTTGTCTTGCAACAGCATTATTCTTCCAGAAAAAAAAAGCTAAAGAGTAGGGACAAGAATCTCAAATCATCCTGAAGTGTTTGTACAGTAGCTTTATTAAATACAGTTCCACAATCTAAACCACACTTTTTTGATACTTCACTTAAGCTTCATTGTAAAACCACCAAGGAAGAAAAACTGTTACTTCTATATTTGCTTAATTAAGCAACAGCTTTACCTTATACTGTAATTGAACATTTCTCAAATCTGAATCCTGACATCTCACAGGAAGAAAATTTCCTAGTCTGCAAAGTTCAGTTCCAGTCATTGACAAGTGCAGCCAAGTAAGTTATTATTCTTGCAACAGACTGGGCAGGAAAGATAGTGTTACACTCCTGGTACAGTTTTATGCATCTGCAAATTATAGCAAACCGGAGCTGGCCTGTTTCAAACCAGAAATGGATTTTGTCCCTATGTTTTCAATATCAGAAGCATTCAAGTTATCGCAGCATGAAATAACAGCCTTTTCATACTGCAGGGGATTTTATGCTGGGGAAATTGCTATATGATGCAGTGGTGACATGTTTATATAGAACACTCAGAGAAAGGATTAGACAAATCATGAATGTCAGCAAAATGGAAAGCATCTGTTTAGGCTGTGGCAGGCTGCTCAGACTCTCTCGACTGCCAGTTTGTGATATGGGACTCAGAAAACTTTGTGTCACTGCCTATTGCAGAAGTTGGGCAGCCTTCACATTGTAGCCGCTAGCAAAGCCAGCTCAGCCCACCTGCATTCTGCACGGAAAACAGGAAAGCAACCTTACTTCATATATTTAAGCTTTTATACAGAAGCACGCTGAGACTTGATTAATGATCAAAGGATCAGGAAGAATTTCCCCTGTTCACATTAAAAAAAATACAGTCAAAACCCCAGAATGTACAGACACTTAACTACTGAAGCAATATTGCATGGAAGATTCATGCCTTTATAAAAGCCATTTACAGCTTTTTGGACAAAACACCCTCCAAGAATAGTTAAAAGCCTACATAATACTCCAGAGTATTAGCTTTGCTTTTGGACCACCAGTTCAGCTGACATGGCAAAGGCTAGTGTGTAAGCCTTCACACATGTAGACACATTGTTCTATTTAAGACAGCACTGACTTGCATCAAAAAAAGTTGGCTTCAAATCAGCTGATTCAGATAATACCTTATGAATTAAGTACTATTACTTTTAATAGAAGTCCACCCACTGCTGGTCAGCTCAAACTTTTCTGGGATCGTGAAGGGGAAGACAAGGGGAAAAAAAGCTTTGCCAACAGCAAAGGAAACGCAAAGCAGGACACAGGATCTGCAAGAAAGGTACATATGAACAGATCCTCAATTAAATATAAAGAGTGTTGACCACTCCTTAGAAGCTTAAGCCAAGATCAAGTTTCACAGTTCGAATCTAACTACACCTTCTTGGAGGGTTGTGTTTTGGTTTTGAAGTCACTTCACACTAATATTTAGAGATGAAACTGCTACAGAAACCTAATAGCAGCAATACTGGGCTCTAGTTTTTATTAGTCTAAGTGACTCAAAACACACAGAGGATGCTTTAAAAAGGTCTCTAAAACAATGTCCTAAATGAGGCAGAAAACAGCTGGAGCATTTAGGATCCTCCCATACTTGAATTCATGGTGATGTCATAATTTAGAGATCTTGGCAACTCTGTCAATTCCGCATTTAAACCACATCAATAAGAGTCATTAAATCTAGTGCATATCTCTGCTGAAGCATCAATTTAACTTTTATGAAGGGGAATACACAGAGTTCTTGGTTGTAAGAAGTCATAGGAGCTTCCTCAGAATCTTTCAAATTGCCTTAAAATACACTTTCAGAAGTTAAGAGGGTTTCTAAACACTATCTGATGTGCACTGAAGTTTAAGCACTCTCTCTGCAAGCTTTACAATACATTGGGAAAAGAAACCTGCTCTGCCATTAATTGTTGCTCAGCACAGATTTGAAGAGGCTCCTTTAGGGTTATGAAACAGCATTTCATTTCCATGTTAAAGAAGTTAAGTTTGGGAGACCCTTGTAAGTTTTGAAGCTGAGGTATTTCAGAAATTTTTATGACAAAAAAGTTAAGACTGGCCCAAGAAAGCTGAAGTTGAAGTATATTTCACATTGCTTAATCCTTTGATCATTATGCAAGTGTATTTCATAACCTTATTTGAAGGATCAAAGAACAGTTTTAGTACCAACAAAGGGCTCAGTCTGACAGCTAATGCTAACCCGAGTGTGCATTGTGCCCTCCTCAAACACTCCAATTTATGTAACTCCACACTACCAGGCTTCAAAAATAAAGCACACAGGAAAACACGGGTTGGATAGGCAGAGTAAGAGCATATAGCTTGATTAACATCTGCTAGTTACTGAGACAATATCATCGCAGAAACCAGATTAAAGGTTTTCTTGCATCTACTGGTGGCCCCCACACAAAGCTCTGAGGAGAAATACACAGGATTCCTGAAAAAGTATTTTTGGCTTTATTTCTTGAGAAATCTTTTTTGCCTTTTCTTCAGCCTTCAAAAGGAACAATTTGCCTCCAAGGCAAATGAAACAACATTTCCAGCAGGGGTTTTCAGTATTTTTTTTTTCCAGAAATGTGCAAGTTAGCTATTGTAACCATCATTTAAAAAGGCACCTTAAAGCCACCAACATGTTATCAGAAGACTACAGGAGGAAGGCTGGGAAGCCATTCATTAACAGTAACAACCTTTAAGCAGATTCAGAGGTTATGTCTTGCAAGGGATTTCACAACTAGGGCTACAGAAAAGGGCACAAGACTCAGAACTCTGGATTGGAGGAGGATATCATTGATTTAAAACTATGTTAATAATTTTAACTACCACCATTCCTGTTAAACAGAACAATAAGTTAAAAATAAGAAACCCCCAAAGCAGTGGGCTCACAAATGAAAGGGAGCAAGCGCAAAACACAAGGAAAGAGGAGTTAAGCAACAGCGGTTAATTTCCCCAAATTAACTGACAAAAAGGGGTAGCAGAAAGGAGTTTATAGTTACCCAGAAGTGTGCGTGACAGTTGACCATCATGGTCCTCTCAATAAGCTCATCGGGACACTCCAGAAGATGGTGCCCGGAGACCACACCAGCATTGTTAACCAGGACAGACACCTCACCAACCTCCTTGTGGACCCTCTCAGCAGTCGAGTAGACATTTTCTCTTTTGCCCACATCACAGGTGTATGTGTAAACCTGCAAGTTGCAATGAGGCAGCGCATCTTTTTCTCCATCTCCAGCTACTAAGGAATACAAACAAGATAACAGGGCAGGGGAGGGGAAAATAAAGCTCTTGTATTTTGACCTTCAAACAGTCAAGTGGAAACAGTGAATGCATTTCCATTCTAGTAAAACTTCTACTGACTTTGGTGTCACCATAGTACACAAGGACTCATCTATTTACTATTGCTGCTAAAGCGTTTTAAGAAAAGCTTCAGGTTTTAAAACCGCAGTTAGGAGTCCAAAGCGACACGAAGCAGGTCACCGCTCCCCGCTCCTCCCCACGAAGCCCCCGGTAGCAGAAGCACCGACGGGGCGCTTGACGCCTCCGCGCC
>VWZK01011773.1:317343-362839 GCA_013396935.1 Baryphthengus martii | reverse complement strand
TTAGAGGTTCGTGCTGGAGGCGCAGGGAAGTGGAGAGCTGACGTAGGCCGCCGGGGTCCCCGCACGTTCCCCCGAGCTCTGTGTGCCTCTCGTTTCTGTGCTGAGCTGTGAGAAACTGCTGAATAAAACCCCGATGGTTTGTCGTTTGGTTCGGTTTTTTTTAGTCTGTCAGCCAAATATAAAGACTAAGACCGCCGACTGAAATGGCAACTCAAAAGTCCAGCATCTAGAAAGTATTTTCATCAGTGAGGTAACGGCTGCGCAGACGGGTGCCCTGCGAAGGCCCGACAGCCAGCGCCAAGAGCAGCCCGCTCCCGGCCATCCCTCAGCTCGGAGGACATGGAGTGGAGCGTGTCCTTGTACCTTCCCACGGGTGCCTGGGTGGGTGGCAGGACTTGCCCGCCCCGCCGCCTCTACCCCTGCCTGTCCACAGCCACGGGCCGGAGAGTGCGGAGCTGCCTTGCTGCTGGAGCCGCCAGCTTTCGGAAAAGTTGTTGGAGCTTCGTGATGGAACGCTGCCTCTCGGATTTGGCAGAAATGCGAGTTCAGATATTTTGGGGAGAAAGCGCAGACAACCTCTTCCTTCAGCAGATAACGAATGTAGGCGTTTCGGCACCGCGCTGATTTTAACGACCTCCTTTTAGAACAGTTTTCATGAGATAAGCGACGCAAGCTTCTGGATTAACAGAAAGTAACACTACATTACAAAAAACCAACATTGGTAAGATGCGTTCTCCGTAACATTCTGCAGTGCTACCTCGTACCTCGGCGCCCTGCCAACAGGCAGCAAATAAAAGCAGCAAACAGAGAGCTCGTTACACCCAGCCCAGCTGCCTACGCGTTTTGCTCATACTGGGTAATTCTGTGCCGCTCCAAGCTCCACTAGTTCCCCTTCCTCCCGTCCGTACGGGTCAGGGCCGCTGCCTTTGAGGGCGATTTTTTTCTTTTTTTTTTTTTTTAAGAGCGTTATAAGATCAGGTCCAAAAGGCAAAGCCAGTAGCCTCAGACAGCTTTCCAAGTTAAAACAGCCGCCAGGCTACCGGTGTGTGAAACGTGACCGCGGAGAGGCCGGCGGGAAGGAGGGAGCGACGCCTCTCCGCCCTCCGCCTCCATCCCCGCTTCGGCGGGATGCGGCCTCCCATGGACTTTCAGCGCGGGTTTTAAGGATGGGATGGGGTAAATCCCGCGTTACACGAGACTCCCGGCCGCGCCAGCACCACAAAGAACCTGCGGAAAACGCTGGCTCTGGCGGCGGAGCAGCTCCGTCCCTGCCCCGGAGCGACTCCCGGGCACCCTTTCCCTCAGCCGGTAGCACCACGATCAGGCAGCGCCGCGGACGCCCAAAGGCGGGGTCCTGCCGCGACCAGGGCCCTGCCTGCGCGGGCCGACGGGTTAAGGAGGCCGTGCGCATGCGCGCGCTCCCTCTCTTCCGGCGCTGATCATGGCGGACAAGGAGTAAGTGGGGGTCCCGCCGCTGAGGAATCGGGCGGCATCTGCGTCTGCGGCGCTGCCCGCTCCCTGCCCCCTCCGCTAGGACACTGCCCACCGCCTCCTCTGGCCGCTGGGCCTCCACCGGCGATACGGGACGGGGCACAAGGGACATAGCGGCGGGAGAGCAGAGTAGGGCCTGGGCGGGCCCGGCGCGGCGGGGATGCCGCCGTCGCCTGTCCGGTCCGGCCTCCGGTGGGGTGAGGAGGGAGAGCTGGCCCCCAAGCGCCGCTGCTGTGGGGGAGCGACCTGGGGCGAGGGTGTTTGCCTTGGTTTGATGGTCGGTGAGGCGTGAGCAGGGAGTATCAGCCGAGTACGCGGAGGGTAGGAGCTCGCCGGGGTAATTACGGCTCCGTAAACGCTGGTCGTGCAAGTTTTGTTGCTTCTGAGAGTTTAAAATCTGAGTAAGTTTGAAATCGTGCGAAATAAATTTTAGAATGCTGCCAAGCTCTTTTCTCTTAAAGCATCCGTGGAAATATTTATCGCTTTGAAAAAGATGTGCTTGAAGCAGACTTTAATTCATTACGAATTTGATTGTAGCGAAGTAGAGTAGAAACTACTTGTCACTGGAGTTGTTTCAGTCTTTATGGTTGTGTGTGTATAAGTTGTGTACAGCTCAACAGCGTCTCTGTCAGGTTTCTTTGGCTAGTAGAAACGATGATTTATTCAGGCTGCATCAAGACCGGGTGGGAGAAAAAGGAAGGAAAGGATGGTGCCTCAGTGACCTTGCTTGAGGCAGTGAGGCTCTGCATATATACCTTGTGTTAAGAGCTTGCATCAATGTTTGTCATCACTAAGATAACTGTAACTTTAAAGTCCAGTCTTCATATCAACTGAAAGAGATGATTTTTTTTTTTTTTCTCTAGAGCAAAGAAGGTGCCGTCCGTACCGGAAAGCCTGCTGAAAAAGCGCCAGGCTTATGCAGCTATGAAAGCCAAACGTCAGAAGAAGATGTTGGCTATAAAAAAGGTGATTATCTCATGACTCCTTAACTTGAATTACTTTTTTTTGGTTAATAACAGACCGATAGTGGGCAGAGCAAGGGCCAAATGTGCAGCTGTCTGTAAGATTAGTCTTTGACAAGGCAAGAGGTTGTAGCTTGAGGCATGATAACGTTTTTCAAGGCAAAAGAGCACTGCTGTTTTCACAATTCTCGTCACAGAATATCACTGTGATAAACTACCAGGATAACGGGTGGATAGTCTTTTAATCTATTATTTCTGAACAGTTCTAGAATGCACTATATTATTTGAAAGTGTTTTTCATGTGTTAAAAAACATTATATGATCTTAAATTATTTCTTTTTTTCCCCATTGATTTCAGTTCCGTAAGGCCCAAAGAAAACTCATCTATGCCAGAGCCCAAGCTTACCACAAGGAGTACAGGCACATGTACAGGCAGGAGATCCGGATGGCCAGGATGGCGCGGAAAGCTGGCAATTACTACGTTCCAGCGGAACCGAAACTGGCGTTTGTCATCAGGATAAGAGGGTAAGATTGAATAGAAGTCTAAACAATTTTCTGTTGAAAAGCACTTAATTGCTTTCCTGTTCCCTGTCTGCTTTGAAGGCTTAAATAATGGAAATCAAATCCAAGCTTGCCCTGATGCCATGGGAAGTTGTACATGCACCAGGGGCTTAAATGTATATGCTGGCTGTTTGCTGTCTTCAGGGATGCCTGATTTTTAAGAAGAAAAGGCTACAAATACATGCAGACAGTTGTTCTTGATCAAATTCCACTATTTCCTGACATGCTACTAAGCTTTATTTGAAGTGTCTGGTCAACTCTCTTTTGGGAAAATACTATAGTGTGGTTGGAAAAATTATGGTCAGGAGAGCATGAGAATAGTTCCAAATTGTTTCAGAAACTTCTTATTTCAGTTCTTTGCATGAAAATAATGGGTTCGATAAAAAAGTAGTGGGTTCGATACTGAAATCATAGTTTTAATACTTTTTAAAGAAAATTTTTAGTACTGAAATATATAGAGATAGTAAATTACTAAGCGTGCTTTGTGTAATTGGTAAAATAGCGGTGCATTTCATACAGGAAGGAGGAGTCCTGCTTGTTGGGGGAGTTAAATTTGATAATGTTTTCTGGGATGTAGATAACTGAAGGTTTTTTTCCTTCTGTTTTGCAGTACCAACGGCGTCAGCCCTAAGGTCCGCAAGGTGCTGCAGCTTCTTCGCCTGCGGCAGATTTTTAACGGCACGTTTGTAAAACTCAACAAGGCTTCTATCAACATGCTGCGGATTGTGGAGCCCTATATTGCCTGGGGGTGAGCAAAGCGGCCGGTTTTAGCGAGGCAGGGTGCAAATCCTGAGTGCCTTTTGCTACACTGGACTTGGAGGTTTCCCTTCTGTTCAGACTCTTTCGGAGTAAGATCGTTGCTTTTGTATTTATGTTTGGGGCACGCCGAAATGATGCTAAATTGTTAAGTTTCAGTGAGGGATACTAACTTGGAATGTGGTTTGCAGAAATTGACTTTTTTTATTACTTGACTGTTTCAGTTATCCCAATCTGAAGTCTGTGCATGAACTGATCTACAAGCGTGGGTATGGCAAGATCAACAAGCAGCGCATCGCTCTTACTGATAATTCCCTGATTCAGAAATGCCTCGGTAGGTAACTGCTTCACTTCACAAGTTCTCCAGAAGAAAACTGGTTGCATTTGGATGATTAATGCAAAGCTATCCTTATTTGTGACTGGAGAATAGTAGCGATTGGTTAATAGTCTCTACTTCTGTCTTAGTAGTTTAATACAAAGCAAACCAGAAGTAACTTACAAAGTATTGAAAACCAGTGTAAAGAATCAAAGTTTAGCATTTGAAATTTGTAATTTTAAATCTAAACTCCTTGACCCTTAATAGGTCAGTAGATTTTTCAGTAATGAAAAGGTGCTGCAGGAGGGAAGAGGCTTATCATGCATAACTTTGTCTAATACTAAGCGTGAAACTTCATTGTTTGTGCCTTAGACCTTCATGATCTGGTAAACAAATTAATTTTTTTTTTTAAACTGCCTGTCAGAAAAAAACATAGCTCTTTAAAGTCATCAGTATATTTCGTAAAATAAAATGTGATGGTTGGATGTCAAGAAATAGGAGGTTCTTTTTCAAGTCGTGCCAAGAATAAAGCAACCACTGATGTCTCCCATGTTTGGCACTTGATTTGTGTATAGCTTCGAAGTAAACTGTGTCCTGTTTTTTCCTTTTCCAGCACAATAGATAATCAGATTCTAAAGGTTCAAGTAGTATGCTACAATCACCTCCCTTTTTAGCATTGTATTTTACAAGCAGTTAACTCCTGCCATGTCACTGAAGACTCTGGGATCATGGAGCTGCGTTATTCAGAAGCAGTTCAGTGAATTTGCATGACATACGTGTAACTACAGTTTAAGTGCATTGAATCCAGCTTTTCTTGAAACAACACAAGCTTGTTTTCTTAAGATTTATGAAGTGGGGTTTGTTTTTTTGTTTGTTCCTCATTACTGGCTACAAGTATTCAACGGTTAAAACTGATGTCTCTTGCCAAATGTAACAACTGCATAATGTTGAGTTGGCAGCAGCTAACCCATTTTAATTGGAAAAGTCAGTCATTGAGTGTTGTGACAAAGTGGGTGCTTTCTGGGTTCCTGAAGTTTATCAAAATAAGTGGGTATGACAAGAACTTGATCATTTTTAGCTTGTTAATGACCAGGAGCTCTGTAGCCTTTCTGAAAACAATGTCTCTGAATTTTAGGAAAGCTGGGCATCATCTGCATGGAAGATGTGATCCATGAAATTTACACCGTTGGCAAGAACTTCAAAGTTGTGAACAACTTCCTTTGGCCCTTCAAGTTGTCCTCTCCTCGGGGTGGGATGAAGAAGAAAACGATTCACTTCGTGGAAGGTGGAGATGCTGGCAACAGAGAAGATCAGATCAACAGACTCATAAGGAGAATGAACTAATGGTGAGATGTTAACGCTTTCCACTGTTCCATCTCTGCTGTGCAGACTCCTGCCCTTATTGTTTGGACATTCAGGTTTAATAAGTACATTAACTTGTGCCTGAGTGGTACCTACAGTATGAAGTTACTTGGCTAGTACAGTGTTGTGATTTTATTTTTGAAGTCTTACTGAAGTGTAAACATTAGTGAAGAAAACAAGTCTTCATTATAGCTGCTATGTTTAGGAAGCATAAACATGATTGAAAACTTATTTTTCACTTACCAGTAACTTGGTTTTAAACCTTATTTGGGTTTTATGATGGGAAGCCTTGAGATCTTGGTTAAAATTTTCAGCCCACATTAATGAATTCTTAATAAGATCAAAGTCCTGTGATTGCAAGTACGCTTTTTTTTTTAGATTGCCTGTTTTCTGCTACAACAGCTTGTTTAGAACTGGGAGGAATTATGAATTTAGATCATTTTAGTGGTCTAAGTGTTCAGGTTTTGCATGCATTTTAAGCTTCTATGTTGATATGACCAAGATGGTAATTTTGACAGACTAATGTCCCCATTTGAATATTCTATCCTTTAGAAATGGCAAGATTTATTAACACTTAAAGCAGTTTGACAGTGAGAGCAGAGTCCTGAAGTTAGAATCTGGTTCCAACGATGTGTCTTATTGTCACTCTGCTGTTCCTCCTTTGAGAAGTCTTTGTCATTCAAAGCCAAAACTGTTTTATTTCAGAGTTCTCCTATTTCCCATTGTTATTTCTTTTCCACCTTTTTAGCTCACTAAACTAGCTTTGGTGTTGTCTATATCATATTTCCAGTCAAAGATAAATGTCTCTTTGGTGTGACAGATAAGATGGGATTGCGGAAAACTTTGTTGTGTTAAAATGTTTGGAACGGGTAACAGACAAAGACCAGATTTTCCCCAGACTGATTCCTACAAAGGCAAGAAGGATTTTTTGCTAGGCAATGTCTGACTTCTGACGGGTTGTTGGTTAACGAAAAGTGGGTAGCGATCTGACCATACAACTTAAAACAAGTGCAGTTGCTGTTTACATCAGTTCTCAGAGTTGAATGTTGCAAACTTTCCAGGAACTGGTCTCAAGTCTGCTTTTTGCTTTCATTTTTGGATGTAAAAAGTGCCTCTTGTGATGCTTTTAGACAGGGAAATAGATACAAGTAGTTCAAGCCGGAAATACTTATCCTGCCTGTTAGTTCTGGGCACTTAACGTGTTTTGAGTGGAGAGATGTTAATGTAGCAGTTAGTTATTGTGTGTGAGACTATTGATGTCTTTAATCCAGTAAAATCAGTATTTTCAGCCTAACTTATAAATTAGAAATGTATTATTCTTTGGATGGCTGAAGTAGTTTCAGATCTACACGTGTCTAATCATACTTTTTGTTGTTTTTTTTTCCCCTTTCAGATTCGGATGCCCAGTGGCAATCTATCATACTGGTCTGTTAATAAAACCATCTTGCACAAAACAATGTGTCATCTCACCTAGTCTCTTATTGTGATCCTCTTCTCTGGTGGGTGGTGGTTGCTTAGTAACTCTGGAGCAATCTGTGTATAATGTGAATTAGCAGTGTATAGGTGTGCTGTTTCCATTGGAGGAAGAGAATTTGGAAAGGTGGATGCAGGTAACAGATTTTTTTTTTTTCTGAGTGGCGACAACATCTTCGTTGTTATTAAAAGAACAGTAAATGACAAACTGAACTGCATCCTCTTGAGTAGACAGGATTCCTTCTTAGTTGCAGTGCACGAGAAAGCTGTGTGAGAAGATTTTTCTATGTATGTAAAGAGGCATGAGTAAAACAGATTTTAACATACTAAGATCCTGATTTTAAGATACTGATAATTACTTCCAGTTCTGAACATCTTCAGGTATTTTTTTTTTTACCAAAGGAAACATGAAATACTTAACAAGATAGCAAATTATTTTCTCCATTCTGGATAATTACCTTTATGTTATTCGTTTGCAGTGTGTTGTATTTCAGATACTGTAGAAGCAGAGACCATAGGACTCGTGAGGATGTGAACAGTGGTTAATGGGTAGGTCTACAAATTAGAAATCCAGGAGCTGGTAGCACGTGTAGCTGTTCGCATACTACTATTTACATACTTCACCAGTGAAGGATCTTCATTTAAAACTCACTGGCATTGGTTTTGGTTTTTTTCAGTTTCTGCAAAAGCTTATTTCTGCACTTCAGTTTAAAGAAAACTTTGTAACAGCAATACTAGTTTATTAAAGCTTGTGAGAAGCTAGTTTTGTTTTTAAATAACTCTTGGAAATGATGATAGAGGCTTAACTGAAAATAGTTCTGTGCTTTTGGTTTTTTTAATGTGTTAGGATGTTGGCAGAAGAGCTGAGTGTCAGATGGGTCGGTGTTTCCAGGTACTTGAACAGCTGACGTCTAAAACCAAAAATGACAATTTCGCTATTGTGAGTTGAGCTCCAAAATCTAGAAACACAGCTCCTTGTGTCTAAATACCCGACTACCAACACTTTTGTCCATTTAAGCCAATAAAGGCACTAAATCTGTTCCTCACAGCTGTTCAGTGCAGGTAATTAAACTACTGATACATGATTGAAAAGGGATTAGTGAGTGAATGAGGTGAAAACCATAAAAGTACCTCATTTGTTAGGCATTTTTGTAAAGAGATGACCAGCATGATTTAAAATGAAAAACCACTTTGATAAAGTTGCTCCATGAAGAGGAGAAAAAAAATCTGACAGTGAAAATTACAATCACTTTGCACTGTTAATGGGGAAACTTCAGGTCCTGTCTTGATCTTGTAAGAGATTCATGTATTGGGGGACGTACCTGAGAAGAGGTTTTTTTGACTTCAGTATCCTTGTTTGTTGATTTCAAGCGGTAGTTCTTCCATTACTTTGCTACAAAGTTTTTCAGTTATTTCCCTTTGATTAATGCACACCTTCTCGTATTTTTGTAACAGAAAACCATGTGATGAGTACAATGGAACTGTACAAATGGGTAGGAAACTTTGTATGATAGGTAGAATAACAGATTGACTTAGAAAATTAATCAGTGCTGTAGGACTTTGGTAAGAAAGCCCCATAGATCCCAAAATTAGTCTATTGTCATGGTACTCAAGCAACTCTCTTCTTACCTGCCTCTGAAATGCACTTTCAGATAATAGCTGCAAAGTGCTTAATACAGAGTGGTGAGAATTTGCACTGGAAATGAGGTACAACCCACTTACTCGCTGCATGAAGAGTACATTTTGGAGCATTTATGAGGTAATCGTCAAAAATGTAGCTGAATTCAGTCACTTTGTCCCTAAACAATAAATAATGTGGATTCTTTGTCAACGTTCTATGATCAAGTTCAGGTTCTTGGAAACGTGGTGTTGTTTTCTCACTGTCCATAACTGCTAGCTGCTGATGCATTCTGGAATAAAATTCCTATGAACTCATCCTCATTCAGAATGACCAACATCATCTTTTTCCTCAGAAGTGAAGCCAGAAACTTTACCTAATAGCTCTTGGAGAAGCAGCAGGAGACTGTTTGAAATGCTAATGACTCAAATTTTTCGGGCAGGCTGAGGTTCATAGGCTTAGAACTAATTGGTGTTCCTTTTGTTGCTGGTGTCCAGCTCGCACAGCCAGTTTCACTATCACCATGTGTTAAAGTCCTAGATCTGGAAATGGAATGAGAGCCCATCCCAAGAATCGGTGTTTTGAGAGAAAGTTGGGAGATGTGATGGATAGTCAGCTGAATATAAACTCCCGCTTGTCCAAATGCGATTCTTGGATGCAGTAAAAAGAGAATATCGAATGGTACGGGGGAGGTAATACTACTTTTGTTCCAGTAGTGCTTCCACTAGTGCCAAATGCAGTATCCAGTTCTCGTGCCAAAAATGGAGCACGTGCCTTGTAATACTGGGAGAGCTTTAAAGGCAGACGTGGTTATGTGTCTACCTAGAATTACCTCCGTGGAGGAAAGGAGTTGGATAATAAGAGAGTTCTTTGATCTAATAAAGCTGTAATAGGATGACATGTCTTGAAATTGAAGCCAGGTAAATTTTGGCTTTAAGCAGACAATTTTAACGGAGGGTAATTGGACACTGGGACACTTAACCAGTCACGTGCCAGGTTCCTTGTCAGCGGTAGTTTCTAAATCGATTTATGGTGTTACTTTTCCTTTCAAAGATTGTTGGTAGTCCTGGAGACTCTTACGCAGCAGAAGGTACCGAATGCAGGCTCTTCAGGTGCTCCGAGGGTACAAGTTAGAGCCTTGTTTTTAAGATATTTGGCCACTCAGAGTGAAATTCAGAATGCTGGTGGTGGTCTTGGGATTAATGCAGCACACAAAGTGGCAAGTCGCCTTAAACCTATAGCATCAGTAGTGCTCAGGAGAGGAATGGTAGGACTTGACAGACCTTCTATGGGTTTTACTGCTTTTGTCTGTTTGGAATCTCACAGCTCTCTTGAGGAAAGAGGCTGTTGGTGTGTCCTCAAGAATTTTCTGTGACAGACAGATTCAAATTTGCATATATCAATCTGCAGCAAAAATGACCTACGCTTCTTAGAAATTCAGTTTTTCTGAGTAATGGTTATGCTTTCTTTTGAACTCGGCATTACATGTGGTCTGAGTTACCGTGTTGGCTTGCGTATCTTTTGGTCTACAGATATCTATCATGGATGTTAAATAAATTCAGACTATATAAATACAGCGATTCTTTGCCCTGCAGAAGTGTTCGTTACTCTGGACAGGCACAGTAGAAGAATTTTAGGAGGCAATTTTGGCTCCTGGGGTCCTGCAAGACTAATCAGCCTGTAGGTTTGCTTTAGCTACTAGTTCAAGTGCCTGTCTGCACAGGGAATTGGGTCTAGAGCCAGGTCTGAGTTAGCAGAGGTGTCAGTTTGAGTGAGGGCTCAGCTGGATCAGTAGAGGGGCAATATCCTTGGACTGTTCTCTCTTTGTTTTGTTCTTTTTTTCATATATTCAAATGACCAAGGCTCTCGAAAATCACTCACTATTTGCTTCTTTTTATTTAAAATGGCTTTGCTTCTTAACAGTTTTTACCCCTGGGTTCTGTGAAAAAGAAAACAGGGAATGGGAATGTATTAATATTTAAATTTCATTCCTTAACATGCTTCTGTTCTCCAAGCCCATTGATTCTTCGCTATACAAATAATCTAGATTAATAGTCAGTTGTGTTGGAGTAGCAAGTCAAGACCTGAGAGAAATTTGTAGTTTTTGTTCTGGATGCTGTACAAGTCTAGAAGACTTGTACTGAGGAAACGAAACTAAAATGATTGGAGCTTACAAATCAAGAGATGGTACATACATGTGATCTTTAAAATACAATCTTACTGAATCATGTTACATTGAGAATATTGAGGTGTAGTTAGATTTAAATACACTTAACTCTAGGTTCCTGCTCTGGCAGGGGGATTGGACTCGGTGATCTTTCGAGGTCCCTTCCAGCACCTAACATTCTGTGATTCTGTGAAATGCCTAGATTATGAATGGGTTTGTTCATTCCCTTGTTGCTTGCTCTTCTTTGACAAAACATGCCTGCTAGAGCAAGAGGGGCTGTTTCTGCACAACTGTGCTTTTCTGAATGCATATCTTGATTCTAGTCTTTAGTTTCTTACCATGTTTTCAATCTGAGTGTTCCTGAACTAAGATTCTACAGTGGAGATAAGCATCTCTTAACTTACTCAGAAACTGAGCTTTTGACGTGAATACAATTTTTTCTTCCATGATAAACTATCACTTTCTGAAAAAAACCCAGTAAAGATACTCAAGTTTTCTTCCCTTTTTTTTTATATGATGTGTTTTAACAGTATAGATAAATGTGTGTTGCTAACAGTTGTTCTACATGGGAAATGAAAGGAAATCTGTAGGAAAAGTCTCTGTATCCATGAAGAAAGGTAGAACTTTCCCCCAGCTGGGAATCAGGATGGTGATACTCTCCCTCCACAGATATTTTTTTTATTCCCAGGAGACTCCTGTTACTTCACCATCTCCAATGTCTCCTCTTGAAGTGCTGAACTTAAACCCATGTATTAGTAGTACAGAAGTGCTATGAGTAGTTTCTGGGTCTTTAAGACCTTCAGGATCCTACTGAGATGCCAAATCTAATGCTCCATCACAGAAAAGCTCCTTCTGCCGGAACACACTGGAAACGTTCCTCCTGGTCACACCCCTGTCCAAAGCTACACATAGCTGAAGGCTACACCGATGTAATCGCTCTGGTGTGTCAAAACTATTTCATTTCAAACAATTGTGCTTAGACTGAGATCCAACAATACTACTATTAGTTACATGAAATATCATTAAAATTACATCCAGAACAGGCTTTGGTTGGGAAGAGAAAATAGCCCCCAGTCCAAAGGCTGCTCTTTATCCAACTGGAGCCTTCACAAGTCAAGTACAGTTCTTGTAATCAATTTATGGGTTTGGATGCCACTAAATACTTACGAAGTAAAATGTATCAGAGCGTATGTCAAGCTGTAACCTCTGCAGAAAGTTTTGGTCACTTTCTGAAAATTCCTTAAGCCAAAAAAGTGTGTTTCGTGGGGTGCTGGGAAAGACAGATGTGGTGTAGAACAAGTAGTCATCTAACCATTAAAGGTAGTTGTAGGTGCTCAACTCCGTGTAACTGTTGGTCTTCCACATAAAGCCTGTAGGGACATGGTGGATGGCTGTAACACAGCCAATTTGTAAATTAATCTCTGCATGGAGCCCAAACAGATCCAATGGATGAGTCTTGCAGACGAAGAAATGACCTTAAGATTTTCTACTGAAGGCCTATAACTGCTTGTGGAAGTTAAGATCCCTGGAAGTGTTTAAGATCAGGCTGGATGAGGCTCTGAGCAACCTGCTCTAGTGGGAGGTGTCCCTGCCCACGGCAGGGGAGTTGGAACGAGATGGCCTTTAAGGTCCCTTCTAACTCAAGCCATTCTATGATCTAATTCCGTAACAGGTCTTTATTTCCAGCTGATACGTTCTTTCTGATACAGGCCAGGATGTTGGCCTTCAACAAAGCGTACATCCAATCCAAGCCGTGAGCAGCTAGTTTCTCCAGGAAAATGTGGGAAACGGTGCCAAAGGCTTTACTAAAATCTAGGCAGATAACATCCATAGCCTTTCCCTCTTCTGCTGAATCACCCTGTCACAGAAGGAGATCAGGACTTGCATTTCATAAATCTGTGCTGACTGGGCCTGATTACCTGGTTGTCCCGCATATCCCATGTGGCCAAAGATCTCAGGCTATCGCTTGCAAAAGCCTCAAGAATTCATACTAAGAGCCAGATCATCTGCATGATTTTTGCATCTGAAGAGCTGCTCCTTGCAAGTGCTTTGAACAAACCAGGATGCCTCAGACTGAGCAACCAAAATCAGCAGGTAATTTGAAATGTACTCCCTGCATGGAGAAGCTCATCTACGACTGCAGTAAAAGATCACTTTGTGAGACATAACGCGTGCACTGTAGTACACTCCTAAGAGAATTCATAGCTCTGTCTTCAGAACAATATGTAATACATCAGTTTGAGGGCCACACACTGAGTAACAAAGGGAAAACAGCCCTAAAAGATTGTTAAGTGAGCATCATTCATCTGATGCACCAAAGGAGGCAGAAGTGCTGTTGTATAAAAAGCCTGTGACTATAGAATGATGCTACAGCTTATTCTAAGGGTCAGTGAAGGAAGACTTATGAATTCTGTGACAGAAACTCTAATATTAGTACATTATGGAGAGCTTAAACTAGATAGAACCTTCCCACCGCTGTTAGCATCAGGAAACCTTTTCCCTTTTTGCTGAGTGCAGATCCACCTCGGATGTCTCCTGCTACTTCCTTACTATACAGCACAGCAACACACTGCACTGGTACCTTTTTAGCTGTCATTCTGGAGTTACATCACTAATTGTTTGACAGCCTTCCCTGCGCACCACCATTCATTTTTCCATCCTTCATGCTTTAATGACCAAAAAGTCAGCATCTCCAGTTAATGATCCTGCTTCTGACACTTCTCTTTCTACACCACATACACTGTCCTCACGTGTTTTAATTGTACTGAGGTCCCTCTCTTCTATTACTTCCATTCTTATGGGAAAAATTGCTTTGCTGTCTGCTGACTTGCTAATCACTGCACTTTTTAGGAACACAACCTTCATGGATGGAGGGATAAGGTTGTATCAAAGTACCCAGAAGGTCGAGTGTTTTGTGATGTTGGGGTAGATGAAAATAACGTTACGTTATTATTTGTCACCAACTTCCTAAGGCTGCATATCAGTAGAAGAGAGTATTTATTTATCACTTCAGGCAAGGTGGACCAGTTCATTTTAATCATCAGTGAAAGTGGTTTCAGCTGAGCTGCTTGATTTTGCCAGAGGAATAGGGAACACTCTTACACATACTTTTGCAGGAACCTGTACAGGTAATAACTTCCAGCTGGTGGACAGTGATAATCAGCTAAGGGCAATATCACTAGAGCTGAAAGTGGACTACTTCCTGAGGATTTAAGGTAATGATCCTTTGAAGATGGCCTTTCCTACTGGTAGGAAGCAGAATAAACTATAGAGGGAATAGAAGCCCAGTTTAGATTGTGTGCTTTTTTTTTTTCTTAATGGATTCATAACAGTCCAAAGACATGAACCAAATGCATTTACCTGCTAATGTCAGGTATCCAGCTACCTATCCAGGTATAACGAGTGTTACAAAGACTCATGAATCCAGGTCTTCTTTAGCACTTGAAATCCCAGTCCTATGGGATCTCTGCTGGCTCTCTGCCCTAGGTAATAAAGGAATAATACACAGTATAAATGCCTCTTTCCAAAAGAGAGGAGTGATTTATTTTGGGACACAAAAGTACAAGTAGGAAAAGCCACTTCTAATCATCTTCAGACCACATGTTCCTGGAGAACTCAGTATTTGTAAACCGTTCGGGTTTTTTTGGGGTTGTTTTGTCCTATCCGTACTTACGCAAGACAAATGTAATTAGAGGTTAGGATAAAGAAGGCTCTAAGCAAGCAAAACAATCCAGCAATGCATTAGGGCTGGCTTTAGTGATTCTTGCTGTATTTCTTGTTCCAAGAAATAACTGATTCTCTCCTGATGTTGCACCACAGGAAGGATGCAAGAGCAACAACAGAGATCTTGGGCTGATGTCAGGGGTTTTCATGACAATAGTTTGCTTGAGGTAGTCTTTCTAGCAGTCAGGTCTTATTGCAAGATTTCATCTGTTACTGGTGAGAAAGAAAAAAAGAACACCCACAAACACTCCCTTTCTGGGAAGTGGGCAAAACGATGGTCTGGTTCTCTTCCAGCAAATAAACCAACAGCAGCTAGATTGCAGTTTGCTGTAGAGATTTCTCACAGGCAGATTCTCCCTTGGTGGAATTAGCTTAACTCCTTTTGCTTATTCAGTATTTTCTTTTTAAGAACTGCATTGCTTTACACAGGAAATGCTTGGTATTTACAAAATACTGCCCCCCAAAAAAAGTGAATTTGACATTTTTGTACTGAGACATACAATGACCTCTGAGAATCTAAAGTAATAAGGGCTCTATTACTTCAAATTACGAATAGAAAAATGTTGAAAACAATTTGAAGCACAGCCAAAAATAGGGTACCTCTTAACAATACTGTCTCTGCATCTGGAATGTGGTTAAAATCTGTACCACAAATCACCTCAGTAACTGACCTGTTCAGTGATGGCTATTACATGTTTTTATCATGAACTTTAAAATATTGCTGATGTTTCATTGAAGTTCATGCATGTAAAAGCTACAAACCCAAAAGAATTCAAGACTTGCATGTTCTAGGAGAGACCAGCAAGTGTCGTCTGCCAAAGCAAGATACAGTGAGGTCAGTTTTATACAGATATTGCAAGAAAGAATGATTATATATATCAAATCACTATCATATACCATAGACAGGTACCAGGCTGGTTGAAACTACCAGGATTTATTAACCAGGATTTATTACACTGCTGCTACAGCAGGTTTTAAACAGGAGCTCTGGAGCTCCAGAGACCAACAAACAATATCTTGCTATTCTTACTACACCCATTCTCTCCTATATCCCATACTACTCTTTGTAAGAAGTTTCTTTTACTAAGAGCTTATAAAGACAGACTTTACCTAGCTATTGTATATGAACAACACGTATCAGTAGATGGAGAAGAAAAAAAACTACCCTAACAGAAAACAATTATGATGGAAGAAAGTGAAAGACAGACAACAAAGAATAACCAGGTAAAGGTGTGTTATTTCCTTGATTTAAAAAAGGATAGGAGGGAAGAAACTGAAGCAATGAGAAAGGAACTTCACACTTTTAAGTGTATTCTCCCTGTAGGATTCAAAAATACATCAGGTAATTTTTGATTCAAATAGAAGTCCAACAGTTCTTTAAAAAAGTTAAAGCCTTTTTTTCCCAATTAAATAATTTTAATTTAAAGAAAACTGAATTGTTCTAATCTTTAACAGGAAACCCTAATTAGGTGTCCTTCCCCACACCCATGAAGACCAAACCAAAGTGGTTTGGGACGGTTTCTCATAAGATCATCAACTCAATACACTTCCCCAGAGGTCCTCCATCTTGGGTATTCCCTCCCTCACATTCTAAACCTGGGAGTGAAAAATTCCAAGTTTCATTTTTTGGCATCTTTTCCTACCTTTCCTCCTTTCACACACACACTACTCTCTTATTTTCACTAGTACTGTCCTTGCAGGGAAAGCTTCATGAACACACTTTGTCTTACACAGATAAAGTTATGTTGAGTTCTGCTGGTTTCCGCAGATATCTGTGAAATAAAAGGAGGAAACAAAACAAAACAAACCCCAAACCAACCAAACAAATAAAAAACGACCAAACCCCCAAAACTCAAGGTGCAGACCATCTGCAGACTGCCATAAATAGACAGAAGGAATATAGTACAGAGGGAGCATCCTCTTCCCATCTATGCCCTTAGTGCGATGATCATAGTTGTGCAAGAGGTAGGAAAGCTCAAAGCTCCAAGTTTCCTGTAGAATCACATGTGCTGGATTTTACTGGGGAGAAACTATGCCACCCAGTGGAAATACAAAGTTAAAGAAGAAAAATTGCTGGGGGTGAAGAGAGGGGAAAAGATTTCCCTCATATTTCAAATTCAGAAATGAAATGAAAAAGAAACCCAAAGCTATTTAGCTAAACGATTTACCAGCAAAAGATACAAAAGGTTTCTTGTGTAGCAGAGAATCAAGGTACAGGTTCAGGGTATGTCCAGACCCAGCAGGACACAGATACATCCAGAGCCATCAGACAAATCCAATGTGATCTGTAAAAAAAATAAGTTTATATAAATATAAAATATAATCTGTATTTTATAT
Organism: Baryphthengus martii; assembly: GCA_013396935.1. Taxonomy (NCBI): domain Eukaryota; kingdom Metazoa; phylum Chordata; class Aves; order Coraciiformes; family Momotidae; genus Baryphthengus; species Baryphthengus martii. The sequence continues at coordinate 346,073 of VWZK01011773.1, read as the reverse complement.
CAATATAAGTATTGATACAAAAATGCACAGTCTATGTAAATATACGAATATTTAATACCAGATCCTGGCATTCCTTAATTACTTACATTGGTAGAGTTTTAAGGAAAAATTATGGCGTATCATACCACATAGGAAGGTAATTTTTGGATTTCAGTGGCAAGAAACTCGTCATTCCAGAAGTAACACTCTGAAGAACTTGTTACTTTCATGTCAGCTTGCCCACATTTCTCTCTTCTTTTTCTTTTGTAATGGTTTTGTTTCTTTTCTCATAGGCAGTTCCACATTCTAACGAAGCCATTTCAGAAAGTTCTTACAGATATTCAGATGGGGCTTCATGTAAAGGATCTGTGTAATAGTAGTTATCTAAAAGGGAAAGCCATACTTTGTAGAATAAGTAGTTCTAATTAGTATGACCTCCAATGTTCGTTTGTTCTTTTAATGATCTAATGCTGAAGTTCAGTATTACGGTATCAAATTCAACCTTAATATTGGAAAATGAAGTTAGAGAAAAGCTCACAGAGATAATTATATTTCATGAGTGAGGCAGACTACCTAAGTTAGCACCTCAACAGAGTAACTCCCTAAAACCCTGAGGCAGAAACGGAGGCTGAGCAAATGCTTTGGGAAAAAAAAAAAAAAGTTCTCCTAGAAAATGTGGTTAAAATATTTTCTGCAGACAAAATAGAGTTATGTTTGAAGCCTCTGTATTTCATTTTCTCCTATTGCTGTTGCCTTGCAGTCAGCTATGATCACATTAAAAAAGCTTATTTTACCAAAGCGCTTAAAAACCCAACCGTTTGCATTTGATTTGGAGATCTTTTTATTCGTGTTTCTTTTCACCACAATCACAAAAAAAACACTATCTTTTTCTACATACTTTTTCTACATACTTTTTAATACAGACTGTCATTTTGGTTATTCACATGGTTTTACCAAAAGTGGAAAAGCTCAGTGATAAAAAAACCCGTATCTTAAAAAGGAATTTGTATTTGTACATTTGAGCCTTCTCTTTTACACATTAAATGACATTCAAAGTGAATTTCACAGCCCTGACTCTAACTTTTTTGAAGTCACATAAGAAAAATATGCGTGTTGACGGTATATTTAAAATACTATCCTTTAAATGAGTACATGTAATTATTAGAATCAGGAAAACTATTAGAAAAATGGAAGAAACAGTATCAAAAAGTTTATATGACAGATCATTACAACAACCCTTCCCATCAAAATTTCCTGTAATGATGAACTGTTCCCTCTCATCAGTTCAGATTGTCATTAAAAACATTTAAGAAAAGATTCAGAATGATGGAACACTGGTAGAATAATGAAGAATATAATGGGAATGTGCAAAGAATGGTCTTTGTGGTTCCAGCAGAGAACAACAAAAAACTTTCAAAACCAGCTAAAATAGTATATAAAAGCAAGTTTTTTTTTTCATAATCAGCTTCTTGTACTGTTGCACATCCTGAAATCTTTTGCATATCAGTTTTGTATTCTTTATGAGTAAGAGTTTGTCTGAGGCTGACTGTGCTTTGTATTTTTTTTCCTAGTAATGCCAACATACTGTTCCAGCAAGAACACGGGAGGTTTAAAGACAGTTTTACTCCAGTTACATATGGAGGAAAGAATAGATCAGCACAGAAAATGATGATATAGCAGCCATTAAGGTGATTTTACTTCACTTTCGGACATTAAACAACGAGAACACTGGCATGTTAATGGAAAATTGTTTAAGTTAATAAAAAGAAAAGCTATTAAAAAACCTCATAATGTCAAGAAATTCTTTAAGCTCTTAGTGATGGGAAACAGAATCAGCCAGTGGAATGCAAACTAATGTCTCTGTCGGCTCTAAAGAGATCTGGTCTCCATTACCAAAGCTGTCGTGACACTTTGTATTTGGGAGGTGGACTTTCAAAGAAGTCAGGTGACTGTGGCAACATGTGCCTGCCTGAACTGCAGGTACCGCCTGGATCAGCTCTATCCCTCCCTCTGCAGTCTCCATGCTACTTTTGATAGAAATTAGTCTTGTGGTTTTAATCTTGTTGCCTATGACACAGAAACTTTTGCCTCTGACCCAACTACATACACAGTAACATGGGGCCCTTGCAGCCAGGGACGAGTCAGATCAATTAGGCTCAACCTTCTCTCTTTCCAAATTCCAGCTCTACTTGAACTGATTGCAACACCAAGGATCCAATAAGCAAAGGAAATCAGTGAAGACTACAGATTTTGGAGGTTTACCAAAATCAGTGATGCACTTTCCCTCAATGTGCAGTTCACCACAGCCTTTGAAAAGTTCTGTCATTATTTTCTTGAGTCTTAAAAAATTTACGGAGGAGACAAGAGTGGTGACAGCAGCACAGGTGACATCTTCCTCAAGATTATAATATGCATCATGCTCCCTACTTGTTTAATTTTGAAAAATGCCTCAATAGAACAAATACCATCTGTGATTTACATTAACATGAGCATGTCCCTGAAAATGGGTACCTGCACACATCCAGAAATGGACAAAATAAAGGTTCTGGCTCCTCACCAATTCAATTGTATAACTGTATCGAAAAAACCCCCAAACAAACAACAAACCAGAAAAACCCCACTCAACCTGACCCTACTGTGTTTTAGATCTAGCAAAAGTACAGCTGTGGATGAACCGATCCAAGAAAAAACCTTGCTTGGGAAAGAAGGAACGGAACCAGTTTCCTGTGTCAGGGGCCACATAGACTAATCCTGAAACCACAAGGTCACTAGACTGGATGAAAATGAAACTGCTGGCTGCTATGTCCAGAACAAGAATCTGCAGATGGAGGGCAAATAGTAGGCCTGTTTTTTTGACAACAGTTCACAGTCACATTGCTTCGCTGTAACGTGAAATCACAACCTCAGCCTGAAGGACGTAGAGCAAAAAACTACAACAGTGCAAAAAAGCCTCTTTAGATCTCTATAGTATTGTATCATTACTTTTTGAAAAGGAGATTGCAGGAAGAAGAGAACCTGGAAAGAGTGAGAAGCAAGTAACTCACTGCTGTATTCCCCTGAACTAGAGACCACAGGCAGCAGGAGACTGGGACCATCCTCCTGTCCAGTCCTGAGGTGGAACACTGTAATAGTGCTAAATCACAACACAAAACACTAATTGTGCTGACCCAGCCCTCCCCTGATTTGCAATACAGAGCTAGAGTCTGCAGGGGGAGCATAAATTTGGTATCTACGGTTAAACCAGATGAAGACTTTTCTTCCACATTAGCATAATGTGACTGGGATAAGGTCCCACATGCTTTGTTCCGTTTTTTTTTCTTTTTTTTTTTTTCTTTTGAGCTGGAGAGCTCAGGAAGCAAAGAGTAGAACCAAGCACAGAGAGAGCAGAAAAACCTCACTGCAACAGGAGGACTTACTCCTGCTATAGCTTTTCTCTGCACCTCCATGAAATTGTCTCACACACCTGCTCTCCAGTGACATTTTCAGGCATCCAATGGTGTGTGAGTGCATTCTGGGGAATAGTGTGCTGTGAGGTTGGGCCGAATAAAACATGGTCAGGGTAGACAGATAATGCAGGAGAGTTTCTGAGGGTACTCAGCAAGATGGGAAATGAGATCAGGAAGCAGGAAAATGGAAGGCAAAGATTCTATATCTAGGGGAAGAAATAAAAACATTAANAACCACTCTTCCCCAAGCCTGTAGTGCTGCTGGGGATTGTTGTGACTGCTGGGGCTTGTTGTGACATGGCAAGTTTTAAGCTTTCTCTTCTTCCCCTATTTAGTTATCAGATGCAGTTGTGAACCAAAATTAATCATCCAGATCAAACCACACATAACCAGGAAACACCAGTGAAACAGCACTATTCCTTACTGTATTGCTACAGAAACAACATCTTATCATTGCTTTATTCGTTTAATCCCACAGGCCAATGCTGCATCTACTGAAACCTAAACCCAGTTAACACTATAAATGTTGCTAGAAAATTCTGTAACAGTGACGCTTGGAAAAACAGCCCAACTTCAGATGGAGCTCAGCAAATAAATCTCTTGAAAATTGTATAAATGGGGTTCTGGAGTACGGAACAACTGCAGGATTGAAATGACAGCCTGTAAAGCACAGTCCCTATGTGTTCCCTCATCACGGCGACCAGGTAATGCTCTATTTGGAAACCACTAGGAAGGCATTGCCTTCCCAGTAAATGATCCTTAAAAGTTCCTTTTGAACAATAATACATTCAGCCTAAGAATTTAGACTCTGGAGTTACTGAACTTTATGAGGTTGGCTTGGTTTCACTGTGGAACTCTTAGCTTTGAGCGTTTCAGAGTTCTGGCTTTGTAAACACATATGTGAAAAAAACTTGCCAAAAATAGAAGTGAGATGCCACTCTAGCTTTAAAAAAAAATACATAAGTTCTATCATTAAGTGTTTCAAGAATCTTTCTGCCATAGCAACAAAAGAAAAAGACTTGCTTATTAGATTTTACATGTCACAGAGGGGAAATAAAACCAAACAAATATTATGCTGCACATCAAACCATGCACATACCCAGCACATTAAATAGGGAAAAAATCCAATAAAGCTGTATCCTCTCTCATGAAACCGAGAAGCAAAATTGTTGGAGATACAGCCCAGATATTCCGATTTAGACATCCAAGGCTATCCCTGGGAGGCCTGTGCATTCAAACAGGACAACTCTGCAGAACACGAGCATATAAGATAAATACCCAATGCAGGACAGGAGGAGGTGTTGTATGAAAGTCTGAAACAAAGGCATTTTTTATTCTCATTAAAAAAAGTCTTCTAAGAGCTCTTTTTTCTGTAAATAAGAAGTTCATTATGCCATTCTTCTCACCAATTGCAGTCTCTCTGTGCAGTCAGGCTGTTCAAGGATGCTGGAAAAAGCACCAGGCAAAAGCTTTGGGAGAAAAGAGTTTTTTTCCAAAGATGCTCTAAAACTTGCTTACAAAATGTATTTAAGGGCAAGAAAATTGTTATTGTGAGAGGATTTTTATGTCAGTTTGCAGTTTACAATGTACCTTAAGCTTGCAAGCGTCATAGATTTATTTCTCCCACTGTAATTGTTGAGATTATTTTTCACCAATTACTAGTCAGTTCCAGTAGTCTTCCTGCTAACATCACTGTACTCTTCTCCCTACTGTTTCTTCATCTAGCAACTAATTTCTGTTAGAAAAAAACCTGTTTCGGTCTTAAGAAGAACCTTAAATAGCCCTCAGGAGAAAGAAGGAGAATTCACGGAAAGTTTTATAAGAGGAAGGAGGAACCTTTTCCCATTTGCCCACAAGTCACAAGTTTTCTTTTATTAAAACCAGGGATAATAATACCTATCATCATCTTTTCAGGTGAATAGCTAATAACTAGTAGCTAACTGTTGAAACAAAGAATGGCTTCAAAAGCTGTATATTATTAGTATTCAGTTGAAGGAAAAAGAAAAAAGAGACTTCAGCTTGGGATATTAAAGGATGTAGAAATCTCATGGAAAGAAAACACAGGTCTGTGCTACTGAGAGAATGAAGCAGGGGACTAATGAGAGAGGACCTGATGTATTGAGAACTCAGAGTGCTCCATGAAGTCCACATGAGCCTTAGCTGCTTAATGTGTTTTAAAACCAACTCCAATAGTTGGTATTTGTAAGAAACAGCAGCGATATCACAAAGGAGGTGAGGATCACCATCTCCATTAGTAAAGAAATATGTCTTTGTTACCAAAGGTGTAAGAAACCAGAGTTAAACTTTCATTCATCTGAAATATAGCACACTGACAACTTACTCTTTCAACGATATAAGGGAGGAGGCAGAATGCCTTTCTTCAGCTTCTAGAAATGTCCTGAACAGCTTTCTGCAAAAGACAAATGTTCAACATTTGGCAGAGTAAGGCACATTTTTAGATGCTTGAGAAGTTTGAAATTTCTTGCATTGAAGCCTTCTGTGCCACCAGGGTTCTAACGCCAATGGCACACTAAGAATATGATTCTTGTATTATGTCCTGTGATCACCCATCATCCATTTAAATGCTCATGAAGCATCTGATCCTGAGTTCACAATTTGTTGATGTCCATCTACCAACACACGGCAGCTAAAATTAAGGTTTCAGTGCCTCCTTATTACTGAGCTTGGCAGGGAGAAACACATGTGCACGGTACAAAAGAGTTACATGTGTGAGCAAGTTAAACACTAAGTTCTAGAAATCAATAATTTTTCAGGTTCAAAGGTGCTGCAAATGTAACCATGTGGCTACCTTGGTGCTTCTGTCCCTATGTATATTTTGTTCTCAGTTTTTACCAAAGGCATCTATCACATGCAAGGCTCAACTGAATTACATCCAGTGCCAGTTTCGTACAGAACAACATTGAGAGCTGGTTGTATGGTGGCGAATTATTTGTGAGTGAAAGCCATTCACACCTGGATTGTGCAAGTTACACCAAAACAGAGGATATAGCATTTGTAAGAATTTAGGATATAGAATTTGTAAGAAAAGGGTGCGAACAGCAAATGTCATGGGCCAGCCTCTCTTCTGTTTTTTTGCAAGTCTGGTAAGAGGGAGAGTAATCACAGTGTCTCTCTCGCTGTGGCTTGCAAGAGGAAAAGACGCTCGCACATTTCCTCTCCAATTTTCTTTTAGCTTTCTGGTATTCAGTTAATGCACATGATGAAGTGAAGCAAGCTGACTGTGGAAGAGATTCAGCCTCTGACAGTAACCGAGGAGGTAGCCGACTTTATTCGGTGTCCGCATATGTACAGTGTAACACATTAGGTCAGATTTCTGGCACAGTTTTTGTGCATGGGTGTTTTCAGACATCAAAGGGAATTGAAGTAGATAATTTCCACAGAAAATAGGGCAGTTTACCCTGACAGTTATACACTGGCCTGACTTACTACCATGTGCTACCCAGTTGTTAACCACATATGCTGTAGACATGCTTGAGCTAGTCCAAACCTGAGGAAAAAGTTACAGATTCTTCCTAAAAACCTGCAGAACCCCTCCCCCCCCAACCAACCAAAAACCAAAGAAGTTTTTGAAGTAGCAGTTATATAAATGGACAGAAAGATTTGGCTGAAGCCTCTGCAAGTGTACACAAAGTATTGAAGACTTGCAGACTCATCTTTGTGTTTGTCAGCAGTTGCACACCTCTCATTGACCGTGCTGAAATCGTTTTGATAAGTAGCAGCCTGCCAGTGGGAGTAATGGGATTGTAATCTTAGGAACAGGAATTATTAATCACAAATCGATACTTAGCTTGCACTTTTGTGTTAACTCCTCTATAGCTGTCTGTCATGATGATATATTCCTAGGCTTAATTTGTTTAGATCGGTATTGGTTTCAATAAAGAGGAGGTAGATGCTGTTAGGCGAAAAAGGAAAGATGTCCACGAGCGCCAAGCACTTAAACTTCAGGTGTTTTGCAAACCAAATCTACAGATCGCAGCTCAGGAATCAGGAGCACAAATCCCGATGTATTTGAACTTCTCCTTGAAGACTGCAGTGGAATTATCCACATGAACGTTTCACTGAGAGTCAAGTAGGCATAGCAGTCATGCTCCAGAGAGCATAAAGCATCAGTGATAATCCCACAGGTGATCAACATTGCAGTCAGTCAATCTAATGTTAGTTTTTAAACTCTAATGTATCTTTCAAGAGAAGGGCAAAGCTCAAAAGAAGCTCAAATGGAATGACACAGAGAAAAAGTTGGTCTTAAGTTTTGGTTTTGTTTACTAAGATGGAAAAGAACATTTTTCACATTACTTAGCAGTCCCTGATAAACACTGAAAAAAAAAAATACAGATCTCAGCCTAAGCCCTATTCGACTTCGTGATTTCTGTAATCACACTGAACACTAAAAAGGTTACAGTTCTGTTGTTTACTGTTTACATTTGGCTCAGATCAACCCTCTAGGATTCTTAGGAAAATATATCAGTCTGATAATGTGTCTGTCTTTCAACATGCTGGCAGAAAATGATGGGGGAAAAAAAAGAAGTGATTATTCTGCTCCTTTCTTGGCGGGGGTGAGGCGCAAAGCAAGGAAAAAAGTATTACTCGTTCCCTTCCAATCAACTTTTTTCCTAGGGCCAAGTGAGTAAATAGAACCATACGAAAACGCCAAATTTCCAAGGACTGAGCAGTTTAAACAGGCAGAAGATAAGCACATGGGTTGGTCATTGGCTTACCCATGGCTACCTATGAACTGCTGAACTCAATATCCCTCTGCTCCTGACATTAAGTGGTGTTGACAACAGTTTTTGCACAGGCCTGAAATTTCTTTAGGTCCCCCATTTGCTGCAGTTCCTGAATCTTCCTTATATTATGAGACTTTCTCAGTGGCTATGCAGAGCCTCTACAGTCGTGCTGTGAGGTCCATTTTGCCCTGAGGTTTCTTCATTGCCCAGATTCTGTGATCCTATTGCAGCTCCCTCACATTTTTTTGGCATTTGTCTGGACCGTTGCAGCAAATTCAGCTGCGTTTCAAGGGTGAAATCTCACTTCATCAATACCCACTTTGATGTTTGCTCATTTTATATGCCATATGCAAAACCAGTGTGGTCCAACTGCCAGCATACAAGTCAGATTTGGGTAACTGGATGCTTCTCTCTGGTTCACGGCCCCTTCTGAAGAGCAAACAGAGTAGGGTTTTTTTGTTTCCTACCTAATCCTTAAAGAATCAGATATTTTAACCACGAGTTTAACAAAAGATACCTTTCAACCAGTCCTAGATTCCAAAGTTTTCTGGGGTTTTTGGTTGTGGTTTTTTGTTGCTGTTGTTTGTTTTTGGGTTTGTTTGTTTGTTTTCTAAATTGCATTTTCACTTGCCATATTTCACAGATTTAAAAGTTGATAGGCTCTTCTTAATCTCTCAGTTTGAATAGATTCTTTGTGTCTTTATTTGCTTGTATTTCCTAAAGCAAACGCATTTGATATTGTGAATGTAAATTTATTAGTAAAGTTAGGTAAGCTTCTTATCTTCCCCTCTATGGGACAATTTGCTCTTTAGTGTCTTCTGGTGAATGATATTTCTTTCCCTCTGCATAATTTCCTTCCAAGAGGTCGTTCCTGCTTGTTTTCTGAATAATTGCTGTCTTTCAAAGTCCAAGCTCCATAGTGGATTTCTGTGTTTGTGGCCACTTTCAGCAGTTTGCTTTCCACCTTTACTTCTTTCTTTATTTTTTTTAACTTTCTTTAAAGGAGTCTTTATTTTTTTCCAATGGAGGTGCTTCTATGTAGTGAATTTGGACTTATTGATAATAGTTTTTCTATTCGTAGCTATAGGACGGCTTAGAAGCAGCTCCAGAATGAAAGAAGTTTGCAGAAATGCTGAAAAACAAAGGCATAAAAAATATATATGTTTAAGCCCAGTCCTAGAGAAAACTCCCATTAAACTCACCTGCACAAGAAATGGAAGATTAGCCCCAATCAAGTTTTATTGGAAGTCCACTCAGAAAAAAAGGAAAGTGTTTCCAGTCTTTGTTTCGTACGATTATTTCTATCTGTCCTCTAGAACATGTGTGTTTCTTATGACTACAATATATTCAGCCTTAGTTTAAACAGTGATAAGTATATTTATAGATCTGTGTAAAGCAAAATATTACTAGCATGTCAGCATTTGGTTGATCTTCACATTCTTGGCTTCAGAGTGGTTTAAAATAAAACATACACACAAAGCAGGATTGGTTTTTTGGCTCTAGTTTCCTAGTTTTTGCCCACAACAGACCTGGCAGATGTGGGATAGACGGAATGTGCATATCTAACAATTCTCTTCTGTGCCATCATTTGAAGCTGTAGGAGTGCAGCTATTTGGCTGTAGCACGGAACAGAGCGATGAATGTGATGAAATACAGATTTTATTTATGACCAAGGGATAAATGCTGTTCAGGGCATGAAAACAGATTAGTGTATGGGGACAAAAAGCTCATGAAGAATTCCTTTTTGGAGGTTGAGGAAAGGGTACAAAAGAACTGCAGAGACTAAACTGAAATGACTGAGTAGTAACTGAAATGGTATGAAAATAAATACAAAACAGGCACCGCAAAAGGATGCGGGTTTCTTAATTGCTCTGGTCTTGGGTTGGCCTTGCTGGAGAATCACGATCTGATTAATCATGATAACAGAAAAACCCGGATTCCTTTACAGAAAATTGTACATTTATAGTTTTGTGGAGAAGTTTAAAATTATTTCAGGGGCCTCATACCCAAGACAAACCCCAAACAAATGAAAAGAAATCAGGTAGAGTAAAAATGAGTTATGAATCTAGACTTTCTCAGAGAACTATGAAGCCTTGATCAGTTTATAACAGATCAAAAAAAGTCCTTCCCCAGTGGAGGCAGGACTGTTATAGCAGAAGTTGTGCTCTTATCAGAGCCAAACTCTTATCCTGAATTCAGATGTAGATGCAAACTTGATAAATTAATCTCTTTTTAAAGGTGATCACTCACAAATAAAAATGTGAATGAAGATATTTTAAAGATGGATTCATGGAATATAATGCCCTACATCTGTGTGCTGGACCAACTTGAAAAATAAGGTTAAAAAGATATGGGTCTATATAAGGTTCAAAACCCTATAAAAGTTCCCTGCTATTTTAGGAATAGTGGGGTATTCTGCATTTTTCAAGAAATTGAGTTTATGAGGGTTTTTCTGTGGTAAGAATATCAGTACTGAATAGAGAGATATCTGATAGATCAGATAGAAATACCTATTACCACTGAGGCCTTTATCTAAAACCAAATCTGCTTTCTAGTCCATGTCTTGGGTTATTTGTTGATTTTTTTTTTTATCAGCTTGAACATCTCTTCTAGCAGGCTATAGACATACAGCATTTTCACTAGAACAGGGCTCAGTGGCTGACAAGTCAAAGAAGTTACAACTATCCAAGTCAGAAGCAGGGAAAAAGGAAATAACTTTTCCAAAAACCTCTCCTGTAGCCCGCATAGTTCAAAAAGGGTGTGTCTGACTGGAAAATCTTTGATACGAGAGAGCAGCCTGATTGCGTGAGGTCCTGCTCACAGATGTTCAGGTGGGGAATAGGCTTGGCAGTTCATACCGGAATGATATGACCCAGCAAAACTGGGAGACAGAGTGGAAAGTTTAAATGTTGGTTTGCCTCTAGTCAAAAATGTAGTTCATCTGGGAGGGAGAGAGAGTAAGTCTCCAAGGACAGGTCCCACTAGTATTATGGCCCATTTCTCTGTCTCCAGAGACCATCAGAATCAGCAGAAATTACTTGTCATAAAAAAAAGAAAGTTTTCCAAAGTTTTTAGACTTGGTATCTTGCTATTTCAATATATCATAAAGTACAAGAAGGACACGACTCCAGGTTGAAGGAACTCTGTTGGCTCCTAATTTGTCCACTAGATTTGGTAGAGTTAGGCCAGGTTTTAACCAAGCAGCATTCAGCATCTGGCAGCGTTTGCAGATCCACCTGGATTTGCTGTTTTCAAAAAGCTGAGACCTTAAACCCTTTCACTGTAGTCGCCAGCTCCAGGATTCATAAGCAGAGAGTGAAGACATCGCTAGTTCTATAATGTCATGCATTCCCACAAAGAAATAAATGTCTTTCTGGCTGGTTTTCCTCAGTTTCTTATGCTGTCCTATGACCTGTGCTCTATAGTTGAATAGTTTGCTGGGTATTTGTAACACCACTTCTGAGCCTAAGATTTTTTTAGTCATCTAGTGATGGTGGCTATCCTCCTCCATAAACACTTCAATACAACCTAATCCAATTGGTTGGCTTCACTGGAGTGCTGAGCCAGCACGTTGTACGAGTGCCAAGAATAAACGAAGCCAAAAATTCGGTCAAAAGTTGCTAGTAGTTGGCACATACCTCTGGCAGGCCTTATAGAATATCCTGATTAAAGTGCTTGTTAAGCTTCGACTGAATTATTTTTCCTCTTATAAATACAGTTTTGTCAGATTTAATTTTTTACTCTCCATGCAGTTTTGCGAAGAGGTCCGTGATTGAGGTGATGGGGTAGCAGCCTGAAGCAAAAAGCACTATTTCTGCCATCCCAGAGGTGTTTCCCACGTTCTGCATTATTAACTCCACTGGTGACAGGTGCGATCTTCTGCATTACCCCAATATAATTTGGAAGGTAGGCTGCGAGCCGCTGGGAGCACAGCTGCAACTCGGGGAAATGCTGTTGCACTTAGTCTAAAGAACCACCAGATGGTGCGAAGAAATAAATCACCAGCAGATGGAAACTTGGCAGCCGAGTCCTTCCAACCTGGGCCAGGGCTCAGGCACTGCTCAGGGAAGCTTCTCAGTTCCCCTGGAGATAGAGGTGAGCTCTGAGACACACCAGATGTGATTTTTTGGGGGCTTTTACCTCAGCTTGGTAGCTAAGCTCCCTTTTGTTTTCAGATACAGACACAAATAAGAGCAATTGGCTCAATTTTATTTTTTTTTTCAGATTGAAATGTAATTTGTCGCAGGTTGAAATGTGGAAGGCAGGGAAACAAATGCACAGTTCAGCTGTGTTTGACTGATTTTCAAAGTTCAAATCTGTGCTGAAGCCAGGATTTATTTACAGATGAACTTTCTGCATCCAAACGGTGAAAATCCTCCTGGTTATTCAGGTTTTGTGCTATTTCTATTTCCTTAAGTTGGATCTGGAAAAATCTGGAAAATTATTTTGTTTTCTAGTGGTCGGCTCAGACTTAAAAGGTGTGAATCTAACCTCCCATCTAGGAATTTGGCTTTCAGGTGTTGTTTGGACCCGTAGATGATCCAAATATGCTACAGTCCAGTGGAGCTTGTGTCATTCTGTCACAGGAGGAGGTAATCGAAGGGTGTGGGCCTTCAGAGCCTTACCAGTGAACCAGAACACCATCCTAAGCGCCACTGATGTCACCTGTCTCTTCAGAATGAGTCTTAAATCTCTTATTTCTGCCTCATGTGTCTGACATTTGGATTTTTCATCTGTGTGATGAACTAGGACTGCAGTACACTGTACACCCTTGGCTTAGGAATATTTTTCTTGTGCACAGAGACTCCGAAGTACAGGCTCATGACTGCTTATTATTGCAGGGGAGGGAAGTAACTGGAATTGACTTGTTGCCCCTGATCAGATTTAAGCTTTATAAACTTGTTGAATGTCATTTTAATTCTCACACTTTTTGGTAGGACCAATAAGGTCCTACCACAGTGCACAGCAATCTTTTTGTGTATAAAAAGGACAAATATACGCCACTGAGGTCTCCTGTGTAATTTGAAGAATAAGAAAACAAACCACCTGCTTGTGCAGACTGCAGAGAAGAGATTTGTGGAATAAACTATTCCCTTCAAAATAATCTCTTTATCCCTAGTCCTTAGAAAGTTTCTATTCACTTAGATCTTTGAATAGGCTCACTCCTGGGTAGAAACTCCTACAATTTTGCATGTAAAACTTCTCTTTGCATGATTTTCAGGAAAGAATTATTTCAGAACTGCCAAGAAAAAAATAGAAAGTGTTTGCTGATCAACATTTCAGTTTTCTTTAAATAAATTTGTTATTTTCTTGTAGCAGGGAAAAGAATAAGCAGTTTGAATCAAGAACATCTTTGTATGCTATTGAACCTGATTCTGAAAATGGGAACAATACTAACAATTAGAAATTAAACTATGAAATATGTCTGGTGATAGACGCTGTCACTTTTGGCATAACTGTATGATCGAAAATACAAACAGGTAAATTCTCTGAAGTGTGACCCAAATGAATGACAGGAGAGGAAGAGTAGATAACCAAATTGTGTATGATGTACCGTGGAGCAGTTACTCTTACAAACAGTGAGACTGTGTTTCTGTTATGAACCTGAGGAAAGCAGAAGACAATTACAATTCTTTCTCAGCAGAAGACAATTGTGAGTTGACATTTACTTCAAACTAGTATTTAGACCTCAGTCCGTGAATTACTTGTGCATGCAAGAGTATCAGGCAATGAAAATATTTCAAGAGGTTATTACTTGTCAAAGGAAAATGAAGGAAGGAAAATATGTGGTGGGGTCACTCAAGTTTTGTTAGTATGTTATGGAAAATTTTTCTCAAGGGCTCTTCATTCTACCACGGACCTGTTAGTTAAAGATTTGAAGGCTTAGTGTCTGGCTTATATCCCATCTGACAAAAATCTCAGCAAAGAAGACTTAGTTTTTCCACCAGAACTATGTTCAAAAGGGTGAGATGAAATGCACTTGGAAAATCACTTTTAATCCCGTTATTTACTGGAGACTGTAAAAAGAACCAGAAAGACAGAATCATATCAGGATGTGATCCAAAGGTCCTTACTAAAATAACAATAAACCGGTGTTTTATCATGAACACCCTTGGTTTCCTACTTCTTTGCAAGTCAAGTTTCCAGGGAGTTTCTTGGCTTAAGAACAGTTTCATAAAAAAATGAAGCCACTGCAGCAGTCTATAGCCCTATTGGATTTTAGAATTGGCTCAAGCTGAGCAAATTCTCAAACCTTAAGATACCTGGAGTGGGTTAGCATTTTATACTGTTTCTCCATGAATCTGGATGAGTAGAAGAGCTTAGGCACATGAGTTCTTTTGCTCTACTTTCAAGCAGAGATCTGCCTAAATGTCTCAGCTCTATTAGCCAGGTGACCCTGAAGCATGAGAGGTGAGGGTATCCATCTGGGGTCTGCCACAAAACTCTAGCTGTCAGAAGCATCGCTTTGGTTTTTTTTTCTGATGTGAGTGTCTGAACAGAGGGAACACTCTGATGGACTGGGATAGAGGTTAGGCTCTCAAATGGTATGTGGAATAGATATTAGGCTCACTGCATGAAATGCTTTGTCAAGGCAAGATGTTCAAGAATTTATGACAACAAAATTATTTGCTAGCATCTTTGGCCATTGTCTTGTGGTTATGTCAGCTTCACCTGGCCGAAGTCCTGCAGGACTGCCCCGTAAAAGTTAGTCCAGAAGTGCAGCTGGAAACTCCGCAGTGATTCTTTGTCATTTTCAAACATTAAAATAAGAACTTTGTTCTGCCAGTTTTCTAGTAAACTTCCCAAACTGATCTTCCAGATATTAGAAAAGCCGCCTGCTGCTGACAGCACAATACAGTAACGGACATACTTTGAAGAGAAAGAAGCCATCAGTCCCTTATACTGCTCTGAGAAGGAGTAGGGCTGTGAAAAATCTGTCAGGAACCTACTGAGAAGAAAGTGGGTTATTAGTAAGTCCACTTCTAGTTGAACTGAGCACTTCTTTCCAAAGGTCTGCTGCACCGCTACAATCAAAGGCAGTGGGAATGTTTTGCCCATTTCTAATCCTTGCAGGAACTATTCAGCACTGCTGGAAGGTATTTGCCTCTGGGCTAAGAGCATTCATGCATATCAACTGAGTCTAGCACATGTTGGCACAAGAATATATGCCAGAATAAGGCTGAAGAAAAGATGTTGATCGTTATCCAGCAGAGAAAAAGCAACATTATTGGCACGGGAAAATGTATTTCAAGGGGTGGTCTGGGATCCCATTTGCAGTCTATTTGAAAGCCATTTCTTCCTTTGTGACCAGGGATCTTGCTGGGTTTTTTCATCATGTGAAGGGCATATGTTAAATACGACATGAATTCTCAGCTCCAAATTTCTTTACACTAATGGAAGTCTAGATTTAGCTCCACAGCCTTCTGAATCTAGTTTATAGAGCTTAACCAGAAGAGCTGCACAGCTCTTCTCATGCATTTCAGAGGACTGCAATATATATGAAGTGAAGGAAAAAGTGAGTAACAACTTCGGCAACCTACTGTCCTTCTCTCTATTTCTGGTGTCAGAGTTAAAGCCTCCAACATTTCTTTGCATGGACAAAATAATTAATTAAAAACCAAATACTTTACATTGGAGGCAACTGGACAACTAAAACGGCTTTACTTTAACAATGAGGAAAATACATAAAAATGGGCAGCAGCCTGTTAAAGTCCCAATATTATACCACATATGGTGTGAACTGATAAAATTAGCATAGGTGATCTGCAGATAACGTTTGGGAAAAGTTAGCAGTAAAGTTGTATGTCCTGGAGGGCTCCAAAGCTTAAATAAACATTCCAAGTAAATGTTACGAAAACCTCTACTCCTTTCAGGAGAACCTATTCCAAGAAGGCTAAATGAGATACAGTTTATTTACATGAGTCCCATTTTGATCTTAAAGAAAAGTAAAGTGGACAAGATGGTCTTGCACACCCAGCAAAGGCACAAATCCTGTTCATCTCAGACATAAGCCCAGCCTGTGGAGACAGTAGATACTGTCCTCCTAGGAAAGAAAGCAAAATTTTGTTCTATGTATGTTTCAGTTTTGTAGTCTCCAGACTGCCTAAAAATGCAGGTTTGATTGTTCCTCCTGTGGGAGGGAATCCAATTCATTGTATTCCCTTTATGAAAGCTAGAAAAAAACAAAGGGAGAGGAACATGTTCTGAAACGCTATGTCCACACATAAGGCCAAAAAAGGCCCCCTGGTCAACAAGGGAAAGAGTTGCCCTGATCCTGGCCCAGAAGGACACTGGTCTTTGCTTTGAAGGCCTAATGCTTCCCTTGGATTGAGCACAGCCTGATCTGGAAGCAAGAGCAGAAGAGGTCTGGTGAGATGAAGAGAAGGTAGAGTTGAGATGCTGAAGCAGGTCCATGTTGTTTCTGGGGCTGGTGGACCTAACAAAACTCTAAATCGGGATAGGGATGAGAAGAGTTTTCAGGCACTGAAAATAGGACAATATATGTTGAGAAACTACAGGAACAAATTTTCTTTCTTCATCCCCCATCTTCCCAAGAACTCCTTCCTTCACACAAAATGTCCAGTCACTCTCCTGTACCTCCCTACTTGTGCAGCTAGTGTGGCCAAAGAAAGAGGATGAAGGAAAAGGGTAGGATCCAGGACCATTTCCGTTCATCAAGAGAGGGATGCAAACACAGCTAGGCTAGAGGTTCAGCAGGAGAGCTCCAAGGAGATACGTTCTCCTGTGCTAGTGGACCTCTACAGATGGCAAAAATAGCTGGAGGAGAGAGAAGCAGAGGAAGAGGCTTTGAAGTGACTGAGGTTTGGGGTGGCAGTGTCTCTGCATACAGGGAGCCACAGCCAGGCTCCAAGCTTGAGAGTCACTCCAGAATTTCAGCTCAGGGCCAGGAGAAGGATCCAGTAGATTGAATGTAAAGGTTGGCTGAAGCTAGCTGTCCTATCACGGCTTTTCTCCACCTCTACTGCTCCAGACTTCATTTACAATTGACTGGAAGGCCCACTGGGTTTTATAGAGAAATGAACAAATTCCTCATAGGTTCTGGACCAAAGTATCCGTAAACCCTGACTTCCAAGCAGAAACGATCCTTTCAACATGACAGATCACCAGTGCACACTGTATGTTGTTATTGATGGGCTTAGGCAGTCATTGGGATCAGGCCTCGATACCGTAATTTGAAGGTATTTTGAGGTGGCACAGAAGTGGCGACAATGCAGAAAGCAAAATCGGATGCTAGGGCCATGGAGGTGGTGGAATTGCCTCCCTCAGGGCTAGCTTACGCCATTTTCTGTCATCATGGAGTCACCCACAAACCAAACAGCCTCTGCTACCCAAAATGGAGGTTTATTGCAACCAAATTACCCAGCGCTACTCCTGACCAAATACAATTCCAGATGTCTGTTGGGAATTAACTAGTACACAACAAATTCCTAAACATTAAGGAAACATGAACCCAAATGGACACGCACTCAGTCATCAAGGGGAAACCTCCCACACAACAGATCACTCACCCGAAGAGGGGGATGAGGCTCACTCAATCCAGAGAGACTCCCTCAATCAGTGGAAGTGTCCTTGGATGATGTGTCCAAGGGAAGGGTCCAATTGCCAGGCCAGCTGCTCTGTAAACAACCAATTCCTCTGTCTCTCAGGCAGGAAGCCATTTATACCCAAGTTGGGGGTGGGCTGTGGCCATTTTAATGGGTTGAGGGGACAAGCCTGGACAAAACATAGACAAGCCCAGCCCCTGGGCCTGTTTACCAGACCCTGAGGTGCCAGTTAAGCTCCATTTAGGTGCAGCTTAATGACCCAGGCCCCAAACTGCTCCAGCCCAGGCCCCAGACCGCTCCAGCACCCTCTGTGTGCCTTGTCTGTTCTGTCTGGGGGGAAGGCTGCACCTCCCACATCTATCTGAGAGAACTAGACCATTNCAGTGAAAATTAGATATCTAACTACCTTTGAAAATTCACTTTTTTTTTTTTTTTTTTTTAAATATGAATTCAAGCCCTGTTGTGATCAAGTAGGTAAAATTAAACCTGAATGACTCACATTTTCACTTCTCAAATTTTAAAGGCTAAAAATCCCGAGCTTTGTCAGGTTTCAATTTAAACGGATATCTTCAGTTTCATAAACAAGTTTGCTTTTGGGATGATGATACATGTGTCAAGTTTCATATTAATGACTGAGTTACAGATGCTGTGAATTAAATAATATGGGAACATGAATGTGTTCTACACTTGTAGCAATTTTTTCTCTGTAGAAATATAAAAATAAGTACTTGCATTTGCTTAATAAGTTTTAGCTTGGTTGCATAACTGTTAATTTCATAATGTTAACATTTCTTTTTGTTCAATTAGTACAAATTAAATGGCAGAGAAAAAGTATGTCTCATGACAGCCATGTAAAATACTCCAACAAACAGTTTCTCCATATACAGGATAAGCAAATTGCTCCTTGGATTTTTGTGCTGCATAACTTATGGGAAATACCTAAAGAAAGGAAATAAATAAAATTTAATTGATTTCTGTGGGTCTACCTATAAACAGGTCAAACCAATGAGGAAAATAACAATGGAGAGTGTTCAATATACACATTTTTTACTTCTGGCTTTGTGCTCATACCTAATTTATGCATTATCCAATTTTTAAAGCCTGAATTCTAAAGAGAATGTGAACTGTATATTGTCACTGCTAATGGCTTAATGTGATAAAGTAATTTTGGAGTTTTTTTTTCCAGTATTAACATTTCAATGGCTATATTTTCCACAGGTAGGATAGGATTTGCTTTTATTTATCTAGATCATTGAATAGGATATTCCCAGGTGATTTGCTGAATATGGAAATTTTACTATCAGATTAAGTGTCTTTGGCAGAACAAACAGCAGCATTTAATTTTTGGAAAGCTGGTGGTTTTAAAACATCTCCTTTGTAGTACTTACAGATTGCCAACCTTGATGACCTAGGGTTAAAAAAATACTAAGCTGAAATAAACTAAAAATATCAACAACTTGGGTATTACTTAAATATCATGCTTCCCTTGACACAAAAGTAATTTCATTCATCTGCACCATTTCCTTTTAATTTTATTAGCTGCCCAGATCTTGGAGGCAGCTCTGCAAGTCCCAGTCCTACATTTTGCAATTTGATAGGTCACCCTGAAAACTGATAAAAGATGCTTATGTATTTTTCCTGCTATATTTATAGTGCTGCCAACTGCAGACTCAAAGAAAACAAGAATATAATCCAAATAGCCTTGAAATGGTTAAAAGTCATGAAGAAGAAAAAGAAAAGTGAGTTATTCATACCTGATTTGAGACTTTTCGGCTCTGTTATTGTCTCACATTCTTCATACTTTGTCTGCAAATAAAAAAAAAGACAGAAGCTTTACTTTTAATACAAGGGAAGATTCTTATGAAATAGAAAATTTTTAGCTTTCTATCAGTCAGAATCTTGAGGCTTCAAGAAAAAACGTAAGTAGTGAGACTTGTGATGAACTTGTGAGAGCTGGCAATATCACAACCAAGCTTGTTCTTAATTTCCATTAAATCTGAAAGGAAAAATGCTTAAACCATACTTCTGGTGGAAAAAAAAGAAAGATAAATCGGCAATAAACAGTCTTGCCCAGTCAGAAATGAAAGACAAGCATCTTGTAAAAGGTCTGCTCAGAGTTTCAGTAAAGTCAAACTGCAAAATTAGCTCTCACTGATTCCATCACTAAAGTAGTGTCCTCACTTATGGGATTGTTGAAGGGAAGAGAGGGTATTCTGCTACTAAATTGAAATCTGGATATCCTTAGACTTAATAAACTTGTAGCTCTTTAGAGCTCAGCTGACATAACCAAATCTTTTTCTTATTGTTTCCTTACCAAGATGAACTTCTGCTACTGGCTTTGCTCTGAAATGTCAAAAAATTATACTGAACACTGTGTTTATATTTTAAAGAAGTTGAATTTATCAAGCTAATTTAAATGTTTAATAGCTGAAGTAAGCAAGCTAAATTTATATGATGAATAGCATATAAAGCTATATGATGATGTATAAAGAAGTAGACTCCCATTTTTGGCATTTTTTTTTATCCAATTCCTAACTGAGGGGGCCTGTTGATTTCAGTGGTGTCATGTCAGTGATTAATCTGCTTTAAGTGATTAATCTCTTTACAGTAAATCTTATTCCTTAGACAAATGAAAACCCATTTAAGAGAAGTGTTCACCACTCGTTTTACCAAGACAGTTCCAGAAAGCCTGGGAGTTGATTTGTAAGAAGGTCAAGAAACCCGGTAACATAAAAAAGAAATATTCTTTTTTTCTTTTTCCTTTAAATGTTTGCAGAAAAGAGGATAGAGGCTCTTTTACACATGCCAGGCCAAAAATTTCTATTTTTAAGAAATTGTTTTTTTCCTGTAGATAAATGTGCTTCAAGTCAGCAGTTGCCTCTGGCATCAGTTCCAAACCAGTTTTCTTTTCCCTGTAGATAATCCAGTCCATTTTGTATGAAATTTATTGCACTCTGTAGTAAGGCACCCATCTCATGCACTCATTTAAACTTGCACACACAGGAATACACTGGGAGATTTTAATATTTTTTTTCTCGGAGGCCAAGTCAAGGAAATGGTGGAGATCAAGTCTGAAGTCTTTTGATGTCAGTGGTGGAAATTCAAAAGTTACTGGGCAAGCTCTGAGCCTCTGTGTGAACATCTTCAATCAACCAAAAATGTTGTCTATAATGTTACCTAGAAACTTGGAAATCTCTGTGGGTTGGGAAAACCATTCCCATGGCTTTCTTTGTCCCTTGGGCAAACATTGTGATCTCAAAATTGGAGAGTTTAGGGGTCATTAGAAGTCTCAAGGCTCTAGGCTATTTCCTTCTGACCATGTAGTTTCATCCTCAGGGGGTATTAGATGATGACTTTGATCTCATCCCAAGCTTCACCTTCATCATCAGTCTTTGCAAAATAAGAAAATAAGACAGATCAGTTTTCTTGTACTTATCTGTTGGTGTCTGGAAGATAGAGTTAATTTTCAGCAAAAGATATATCCTTTTCCAGCAATTGCACTCCAGTGATGAAACCTGGATTTCTGTTAAGCCTAAACTGAAATAAACAAGATGGAAAAAAAGATGCAGTTCTGCTAACATTTTTGATATTTTTTTCCCAGCAGTTAGCATGACAGAAACAGAAATAGGAATTGACAGTCTTGATACAATAATAATTACAAGCATAGCCCAGCGTTGAACCGGTCAGGTAGGATTAAAGAAATGAAGGAAAAAAACAAGTAGGCTAAGAAATATAGAACAAAATATAGCAATTAAAATTATACCTAAATTGGATAAAGTCTTTGAGTATGAGCTTGTTTATAAAACTGACACACTACCCATCTCAGACACACTGTTGATTTTTTTTTTTTTTCAATTCCACATTCTCTAATCACTTGCCCTGGGAGAAAATGTTTGTTGGAATTTGCTTTATTTCTGCCAGACTTTTAATTATCTTACTGGGATGCTATTTTCAGCCAGCATTTTAGGGTGAGTCTTAGAGGTGCAGCTCCCATTAACATTAATGACGTCTGCATTCTGTGAAGATAACTATAATAATCCCTTTGCAGATTAAACACTTGGTGCTGCCAAACCTTTTTTTTCTGATGCTGTAAATCTGAAAGCATTCAAAATGGGTGTAGGGCTTCAAATTTTTTTTTATTTTTTTTTTTGTCCCATATGAGTGATTAGAATTTTTGGCTTGCTTTGGATGGACAAAAAGATCTGATGTTGTCTGCCAGAAAGCATAGTTATGAATGGATGGCCTGGTTACTGTAGGTGTTTAGAATCTTTGACAGGCATACCAAGGAGTCTACAGTATATTCTTGTTGGAGCTGATGTAATTAAAGTGTATAAAAACTTAAATATTTTAATTCTTCAAATTAATTTAAGTCCACTCTCCGATTACTGGCAACAATGAGTATCTGTGTTGATAATACATTCAGAACAATGGTTCTGTGAGTTTCACAAGTTGTGGATAAAACCAGAATGTGATCCCAGGAGAAAAGTAATTACTCTTTTCTGAAATATAAGCTTCTCTATGCACTAAGTGCAGTATATCTAGATTTGCTCTCAATGGGTATGTTATATCTCTAGCTGAACACAAAACTGATGTAAAGAATTTCAACATCAAACTTGTAGACATGCTGTGCTGGTCTTCAATCAAATTAATGTGGAGATAATTGCATGAGGAATTGATAAATTGATAAATGAGGAATTGTTTCAGAGAGAAGGGGCCTAACTGCAGGTATCCTCTGCCCTGGAAACCTCTGCTTTGTAACTAAGCCAATGTGGGACTCCAGAGAGAGACAGAAAACCAGCTGAAGTACATCTTCAAGCTAGATGGCAAAACAAGGCATTTAAGAGAAAGATATAAACAAATCAAGACACAATGTAGGCCTAAAAATAATTCTCTCTTTAATATTGTGCAGTTACAGATGTAATGCACACATTTAAACACAGAGATATCGAGATAGAATCATAGAATACCAGGTTGGAAGGGACCTCAAGGTTTAGGTCCATGGATAAGGGAGTTTCCTGAGTGGAAAAAGTCCTCACACTTGTTGTCACTGGCTGATGAGATGATTGTTCTGCTTCATCTGCTAGAGGCAAAGTGGAGCTGGCTCCAGTTGAGTTCAGGGCTTTATCTGCCTTTGCCACTCATCCACCCCAACACAACGTAAATCCTAGCAACATTTATTACCTCTTTCTTCTTCCATCCATGCAGTAGTAGTAAATAGTTTGTTAGTTTTGAGCTAGTTGGTTTGAGCTAGAACACAGCTAATCTATTCCATTCCATATGTCATACTCAGTATAAAGCTGAGGGTCACGGGGGTCAAGCTCTCTTCTTCAATGATGACATCCAAAGAAGATTCTATCCGTTCTGCCTTTGATCTAAATCCATACATTCCTGAATCCAGTTCCAGAATCCACCTCCTGAAACAGGTTCCCATCTAACGCTGAGTCCAGTCTGGGACTTCCCCAGTTGCCTGCTCCACAGCATCAGTGGTGAGGGTGATGTAATTGTCGTCAGGAGGTACTGGATTCAAGACCGATTTTTTTATATATTTGTCCATGTTTCATTTGATTGTTACTATTTTCATCAAAGCTGGTTTTGTTTTCTCTTCCAATCCATAAGTGTCCCCCTCTTATTCCCTTTCTCTTCCACTTTGAGAGGGGAGGGGTTATCAGAGAGCCTCTGTCATTTGCCTAGTGTCTGGCCCAGCCCTAACCCTTGACATTAGTTCTGAAGGGTAATCAAAAGGTTCAGCTCATTAAAATAAATCCTAAGTATACCCAGTGCACTCCAAGGCCCTTCATGTGCACTCCTCTATAAGTCTGGGAGAGGCCACAATGAAAACCTTCAAAGATAGGGATATATCAGCTGAGAAGTCATCCAGGGTCTCTGTTGTTGTTATTTCCCCTTTTGCACTGTTTTAAATTCTCCTTATCTCAACTTACGGGGTTTTGTATTATTTTCCCTCTTCTCCTTCCTGTTTGGGGGGTGGAGGGGCAGTGAGTGAGCAGCCATGTGGGGCTCAACTCTCAGCTAGGCCTTAACCACAATAAACAGTTACATATGGAAAAGTTTTTTCTACTTCCTTTGGACTGAATTAGGGGTCACAAAATCTTGCTACACCTTTACCTGCATGGTGCATGCAAGCGTGTGTACACATACCATGTAGACCTCTGTGCAGGGACTCTGAAGATCTCTTAGAGTTGATTAGATGAGTTACAAAATCAATCATTGTCTTATCAAAATTCACATTTGCAGAAGTTCATTATCTAATGGAAAAGCTTGGTTGCTCTGTTCTTAAACAGCAAGATATGCACGGAATTTGGATGGACAAAACAACTCGGAATATTCTGGATGCTGCAGATGCTAGCTTTGTGTGGTTCAGAATATTTTTCCTCAGCCTGAGAGCTGAAATCTGCCCTGTTTGCTGACACAATGACACTTACATCAAGTGCCATGACTGTAACTAATTGGACTAAGCATGCCAACTCTCACTGCACGTAGCCAAAGACAAACTGCCTCCAAAAGGTCTTTTTCCTGAATACCCTTTCATGGTACCTGGACTCATTTTAGCTCAAACAATACATTTTTGTCTACAGACACTTAAAATAGTTCAAACTCAACAAGCTATGACAGAAAACAATAAAGGCAAGGAAATGGGAAAGCATTTTTATATAGCCAGCAGCTTCCCTGGCACCATTTCTAGCGATGAAGAGGGTTATTAGCAAGCCCAGAATTATATAAACAGTTCCCTCTGCCAGCCAGTGTACAACAGAATCATCATTTACTTTCAAATTATTCAAGTCAGCAAAATTCACCTTTCCACCAAACCAGTGGAAAGATTGGCAGAGGCTTTTAAAAGCTGGATTATGGTCAAAAAAATGACTCTCCCAACAGTTCAGTGACCTAATTTCATAAACTCATTGTTATTTCTGCTTTTTTTCATTGACAAAAATTGTATTTATTCCTACTAGCAGAGCACATTCATCAGCTGCAGGAGGGGGAGCTGCCGCCTTCTCTGCAAAATGCACCATCATCAAAACCATCCACAAACTCCATGATGCCGAATCTTTGCTACCAAATGTGATGTCTGAGAAAGAAAGAAATGAACAGTTTTGGAGTTTCGGACTGTGGTAATACTGGTTATAGTTTAAAACAGCAGGGCAAATCTGAGCTGGAATTAATGAGGACTAAATAGTCTTAGCCAATTTCACACAAACTTAAATTTGAGGATGAATATTCATCTCTTTGGCTTTATATCCCAACGAAAAGGGAGATGACTGGTCTGGGGGAATATTGTGGAGATGCTCTGAGGCTGTGTGAGGAGAGGCTGGTGGCTGCAATGTGCAGCTGAGAGTCAGTGAGCTGGGTCTCAGGAAGCCCTGGGGCACACCAGAATGCCTTGGTTCAGTAAATCCTCCAAGATTGCATAACTTGGAACAAGTGAACAGTTCTACAGGGGGGTTATTATGTGCCTTGGGTTATGCAAGTGCTTAAGTGTTTGGCTGGATAGGGGCCCTAAACTTTCAGGATCATTTTCTCCTAGCTTTAAAATGGTAATAATGATTTCTCCAACAGGAAATAATTGATTTAGTCATGATTACAGAAAAGAGAGTGTCTGTAACTATGAAAAAAACAAACCAAACAACTCAAAAGCAGAAGAAACAGGGAAGTATAATTTAAAAAAAAAAAAAAAAGAAGAAGAAGAAGAAAAAAAGAAAAAGAATAATGTGAAGAGTAATACTACCTGGTAAACCCTGTAGGAAGGTGGCTGACAAATGGGAGTCAAGTGGATTGTGTTCCTCACATATCATGAAACAGATTTCTCCACATCTGAGCAAAACCTTTGAAACTACAAGTGTCCTATATGGCCTAGGGAATCAGGACAGGATGCCTGAATAACAGGATGTCTTTCCAGGACCAGGAGTTGGCAAACTCATCACTTTATGCATCACTGGTTATGCTGCAAAACATCCAACCATAGTCAGGCACTCAGCATGCTACCTTATGAGTGATCCCGGGGGAATATTGTTCTCACCATCACTAAGTCAAATGAAAATTGGGATGACGGCGTGATGAAAATTCTAGATTATAATGAGAAAATGTACTTAGGACTAAAATTCTATTATTCCGTAGGCTCTGTTTATTCAGACAGAAGATGCAGTTGTGGCCCGATAGAGTTCGGAGAATGTTCTACCACATGGACTGTCTGAGCCAGTCTCATCATTAATTGCTGCTGCTGGAGACACTTCTGCTCCCCTCTGCCCACCCTGCCCTGGGCCATCTCCCCTTCCTCAGGCTGGCTTCAGGTTCAGCTCCCTGAACCTGTAACAAGAGAAATTCAGGGGAAAAAAGACATACAAAAGATGTTTTGCAGCCCTGATCTGCTTAGACTATGGATTTGCCTGACTTTTTTCTTCATTGAAGCTCAATAGCAGCTCTGTGCTCGTTTCAGAACTCAGGACATTTCTTCCATGACTTACAAGAGAGGGTGAAGGCCTTTATAACATCAGCTAAACATATCCCGATAGATAGCTCTACTATATTCCCACTACTTTCTAAAAGTTAAGCACTTTCACGCATCATTCCCAACCCCAACCAAAATCGGTGGCTGTAATTGAGACACAGCCAGCCGACGTGTCTCCCTCAGCAGAGCTGCACCCAAGAGGACAGCCAGGGCAAAGTGGGTGGGAGGGGAAGGCTGTTTACACAGCAAATGACCTCTCTCAAACATAGCCAGGTACTCAGTGTGCACTCTTACGAGCCATTTGATATAGAACAACTCAAGATAATAACTGCAAAAGCATTGTGCTTTCTGTATAGCACAGGCTATGAAAATAAATTTAAAAACCGCAACCCTTCTTTTATGAATCATCTACTGTGTTCTTATACAGGCTGATCTTTAGTGAAGACAAATGACTCCTAATTTTTCTTACACCTAGAATGTTGCTATTGCTTTCAGCTGTCGGCTACACTGGCAAACACCATGGTTTGGTTATCCACATTAATAGGGATTATCTCTTATCTTACTTTTTCAGAACAAGGGCCTCTTATGGACAAACTCAAATTGTAGCTGCCAGTGGTGCTCCCAGGAAGGGTGATCCTGCGTAACAGGATGGAGACAGCATGTAGCCTTTGTAGTCACATCAGTCACCATGTTGTCTCAATATAAAATGTAAGCAGGTTGCTTTCAGAATGGTATTTCTGTAAAATAAATAGAGCTGTGTGCAAACACAAGTCGAAAAGAAAAAGAAGAAATGTCCTACAGCATCTTTGAAGTCTTCTCATTTTGTTGCTATCGGATCAACTTCCAAGCAGAAAAGGAAAATGAGCTCTATTTGTGCAAGTTAGGACATTCCAGAGAGTTTGCTTGCGAGGAGGTGTGGGCATGTGGAATTCTGCAGGCTGACAGATGATGTATTTGAAAAAGACTTTGAAGTTGAGCTGAACGGTCCTTATATCAAGTTCTCAAAGTTGCTGCGGCTTTGTCAAGTTAAACTTGACAAATAAAAGAGAGGTATTTTGTTATCAAACACATATTTTGTTCCCAGGCTGAAGCTTTTCCCAGTTGCAGGTGTTTTCAGCTGTAGGAACGGACAGAGAGTAAGAGTTTGGCTCTGTTTTACCTGCTTTGTACAGAGAACACAAATAACCACGGTAAATAATAGAGTTGGTGAGCATGACAACTAATAGAAACTATTTCTCTTTCTAATTTGTTGTTGGAGTTCATTTGGCTCAGTTTTGTCTTTGTGGTACGATAAACCAAGCAGAACTTCATGGAAGGCAACGGGGACACTTTGGTTGGAAACAAGAAAGCAATGGAATGAGACTCATTGGAACCATTTACATGTTGGAGAAATTAGCTGAAAAACACATTTCACAGTCTTGGTTTCCCCTCTTACCATGTAACACTGCACTTACGTTTTAGTTCGGGAATTGGAGTTTTGAGTACTCAAAGCTAAAATAGGGCAGAAAAGTAGAAAAATGGCTGGTAATGGTTTTCAAAATCTCAGAGCCAGCAGCAACATCTGCTTTTGAGAGGACTACAAAACATTAATCCTGAAAACTTTTTAGGACTGGAGATAATGGAGAAGCAGAATCCAAATCTGTGTTTTAGGAAATCACTTGGGGATCTGTCCCGCTTTCCTCCTTTACCTGCAAGTAAGCATCTTTTGTTTGTCCTGGAAACGGACCTTTAAAAAAACCCCAAAACCTCAACAAAGCAAACACAAACAAGAAAGAGAATGAAAAACATAACACAAGTAAATGCTCTTGGCTGTGCAGATTGTGCCCTGAAACGACAAAGTGTTTGCACCAATAAACCCTGTCCAGTGGCCCCCGGCCGTCCCCACCCGCTGGACTGTGTGGAGGTAGATGGGGACGCTCTGGGACAGTTGTATGGGTCACATAGTCACATAGGGTACAACTGTGCAGTTCCCAGCTGGGTGGGTACTTCTGGGTGGGACACTGATGTGCAGTGAAGGCCGCTGTTGTGCGGGAGGTAGCTGTGTGACACTGCTGTGCAGGACATGGTTGTGTGGGAGGAAATTCAATGTGAGGGATTTTTCTGTGAGGAACATCACTGTGGGAGACACCGCTGGGGGGAGGACATTGCAGGCCACCACTGGGTAGGTCCCCACAGTGTGGGACATGGTTGGGTGGGCCACTGCTCCACTGCTCTGTGGAACATCATTTTGTGGGACACGGCAGTGCGGGACATCCCTGTACAGAGCAGAACATCACTGACTGGGGCATCAGGGAGTGAGTCGCTGTCATGTAGATCCTATGGGGAACATCCCTGTGCAACACACGGCCTCGCAGGACACTCCGGGGACACGCACCCTCCCTGCTTCTCTCTCCCTTCAGCGCCCGAAGCTTTGCCGCGGCAGCTTCGCCACAGCTCCAGGCCCTTCGAGGGAAGGGAGCGGGGGCGGCAGGCACGGTCCTGCCCGGCCCTCCCTGCCCGGCCCCCTCCGCCGGTGCCGCCGGAGCGCGAACGG
>VWZK01011773.1:299012-317261 GCA_013396935.1 Baryphthengus martii | reverse complement strand
AGGGCTGGAGGCAAGGCGGGGGTTACGGGACCTGCTACTGCGACGGAGGATGCCGGCGAGCCGGAGACTGCTGCCACGACCACGGCCGGGCGTGCCCGGGTAGGTGCGTCCCCTCCCCGGCCCCGGTGGGGTCGGGCTGGGTCGCGGCCCGGAGCGAGAGCACCGAGAGGAGTGTGGGTGGGGGGCAGGCAAACGGGGATCCCCAGGGCACCCCGTCCCTTTCTCCAGGTAGAGTTAGCTGGTTGCCTGCCGGTGCCGTGGGGGATGGAGGTTTTCCTGGGGTGTGAGGTGAGGGTCTCAGCGGCGAGGGGCGGTTTGCACGGCCAAATTCCTCCCTGCTATCATCAGCCTCGGGGCGAAGGCAAGAGCAAGGACCACGCTGGGGCTGTGGGAAGGTGGCAGCAGGCACAGAAATGGTAAGAGAGGTTCCCACACGAGACATCGGCGAGGTTTCTGGATCAGCTCTAGCCTGGAGCTTGTCAATCGGAAGTTACTTTCCCTCTCGTGCTTATCCCAAACATGTAGTGATTGAAGTGGGGACGTGCGATTACAGAGGCAACAGGGAGCTACATGAGCACCGACTCTTTCCAGAGTAACAGACAGGGAGGGGAAAATCTGTGCACCGTGAGGTCTGGCAGGACGCAGCGTCTTTAAAACCAGCGTTTTTTTCATGTGTTAATCTTTCGGTCAGGAAAATCAGCATGGGGAGAACCGACAAGATGCTTGCTTGTCATATAGTCACAGTATAATGCACCTTTTCAGTAAATCAGATGATTTTTAATATTCAGGTGTAGCAGGAGAGAGCTAATAAAGGCGCAGTGCTAGCATTAAAATGGAACTATAATCTGATAAAAACTTCTATGCTCTTCATAAAGAACTTCAAATTTGGGCTTGGAGATGTCTAGTCACTTTTCTTACCTGGTTGTATGAGCACAGATCCTTGTGGGAGCAAAGAGCGAGATGTTTTGTTTTACACAGGTGTAGCACGGGAGGACAGGACTCTTGGCAGCCTGGCGAGGTGGTCCTGTAACACATCCATCCCAAAACTGATCACAAAAAATCATTCTTTTGAAGGGAAATGATCATATATATTTTCTATTGCAAGCAGCCAGTGACTTACACTTTGCATAAACAGACATTCCAGACAGTTCCAGTAGGAGTTTCTATCAACTTACACAGGTACGGCTGGGAATTCTGAAGTCTTTTTTTGTTCCTTTGGGATGTTGAGGTCTCACCATTGAGAGCTTCTAAATTCTGTGTCTAAATTCAAGTGTTTAATGACACCAAGGGTGTTTATTGACATAATTCACTCTGAAATACTGTTTTAAGTGCAGAGTTTAAAAATTTAAAACAAATGTGAAGAAAAAAGACCAATGGTTCTTGTGCCACAGCTTGTTTGTCAGCCTGGTTGCCACTCAGGATTTTGGCAACATTTAATCGTTTTGTAGATATTTAACAGGATGAAGTATTTGGGGAAAGTGTAAAGTGCTTCAAGTATATGTCATCAAGAAATGTGTTAGGAATAATACGAAATCCATCTTTACAAATAATAGAAATCACTGAGAGGAGTGGCATCCCAAAACTGTCCATGCTTTGCTGAACATAGGTCCAAGGGGTTTTAAATAAATTTCCTTACAGGTCTTTTAAAATAAATGTTTTTACAGTTCTAACAATGAAGAGTATCTTGGTGTACATAGAAAGCACTTCAAATAGAAACTACTGTACAGTGAGAAAGCCTGAAAAAGGAATGAGCTCATCATTTAAATGGGAGTAGTTACTTTTAGAAAATCTGTAGCTTCTCACCCATCACAACATCTATTGTGTTGATTCAGTGAAGATACCGTAATCCTCTAGTTTTTTTTCCAGAGATGGGAAAAAATTAAATAGTGTTAAGTAACCTGGACCAATAGTAACATAGACAGAGACCGTGAAGATGAGTCCCTGATACTTCTTTTTGTAGTTCAAGAGATGGCACCATTTCTTTTCTGACAAGATCTGGGGCCCATCCTCTGTCACGCTGGCGAATTTGACATCTTTCCAAGGAGGCACAAAACTGATGCACTGTCCCTTAATAGCTGCTGGCTACTGATTGTAAGAGTGACCTTGTTATTCCACTGGCTACATTCCATTCTAGCAACCCAATATTCTCATTATTCTACATGACTAAGGCGATTCATACTTCTTGTTCTAAATCTTGAGGGCCGTAAAATTGCCACATATTGCTGCAGATGACCAAGATTTCAGTGTCAGCTTGGTTTCATTCCAGTAAGATGTGAAGTCATCACTATTTGTCATGCAGCTACTCAGTCCCTTGGGGAGTATTCTGCATGGAAAATGTGATGTTAGAGTTGATGTTATCTGCCCACCAAGGTGCTAAGTGGGATTTAAATTATCACAGAATCATAGAAGGTTAGCGGCTGGAAGAGAGACTACTTTTGTCCGATCACTTTCCTGCAACACAGGTACAAGTACATAACTAGGGGTTAAGCTGTAAATCTTCTTGGGGACTTAAAATGCAATAAGGAAACACAGGAATCACAGAATGTTAGAGGTTGGAAGGGACCTCGAAATATTATCTTGTCCAACTGCCCTGCCAGAGCAGGATCACCTAGAGGAGGTCACACAGGAACGCGTCCAGATGGATTTTGAATGTCTCCAGAGAAGGAGACTCCACAACCCCTCTGGGCAGCCCGTTTCAGTGCTCTGGCATCCTCACTGGGAAAAAGTGTTTTCTTACATTTACCTGGAAACTCCTATGCTCCAGTTTGCACCCACTGTCCCTTGTCCTATCATTGAGTATCACTGGCTCCATCCTCCTGACACTTGCGCATTACATAGTTACAAACATCCAGGAGGTCACCCCTCAGTCTCCTCTTCTCCAAGCTAAAGAGACGCAGCTCCCTCAGCCTCTCCTGATAAGGGAGATGCTATACTGCCTTCATCTTTGTGGCTCTGCGCTGGACTCTTTCAAGCAGTTCTCTGTCCTTCTTGAACTGAGGGGCCCAGAGCTGGACACAATATTCCAGATGTGGTCTCACCAGGGCAAGGTAGAGGGGAAGAAGAACATCTCTCGGTCTGCTAACCACAGCCCTTCTAACAGCCCCCCAGGATGCCATTGGCCTTCTTGGCCACAAGGGCACAGTGCTGGCTCATGGCCATCCTTCCATCCACCAGGACCCCCAGGTCCCTTTCCTATACTCTGCTCTCCAACAGGTCAGTCCCCAACTCATACTGGTACCTGGGGTTGTTCTTTACCAGATGCCAGACTCTACATTTGCCCTTGCTGAATTTAAAAAAGATTGAAAACATGAAGACGCAGTTTCTCAGGATTCATATTTTACTTTAGAAATAATGGTATTTTCTCCATAATGTTTTGGTCAAGTTCAGAGGAAGTTTGTGATCCATGAAAGCTAAAATTCAAATATTCAGTGGACTGCCCTATACTGGGGAATGAGAAAAAGATGGCCTTAAAAATCACATTTTTACAAGTTTCTTTAATATGTTTAAATATCTGTAAAGCTCTAGCTGTGTCAGTAGCAGCTCTACACACATCCCTGCCTTGTTCTGAGACTAAACAAAACCAAAATTATCACCAAAAATGCTTTGCGGCAAGGACTGTGGTGCCAGATACCCTGTGTTAAAACGGGCAACAAAGCTGTGGCAGTGAAATTTATTTCCATGTTGAGGAAAAGGGGTCAGCAATCAAGCTGAGAGGAATCAAAAAGGCTGAAAGACTTCCTGAATTCTGCTCCTTTATGTTCCAGCCTTTCAAAACAAAATCTGGTGGTGTAGGGAACTGCCAAGGTACATCAGACCTCTCCCTGGTCTAGATAATCCATGAGCTGGTCTCCTTCGGGTCTGATGCCACAGGCTTCCGAAGAAGGTGCAGGAGAACCCCACAGCTGTAGTGAAAGGTTTCCACGAAAAGCTGTTTCTTTCTGGACAAGGGATGGAACAGGGAGCCAAGAACTGCAGGCAGCTTTGCATGTTATATTTGAAGATGCAAACTCCTAGAAGAGCATTTAAAACCTCTAAATAAAAGTATGTAAGAAAGAAGGGGGGGGTGGGGGGTGGGCGGAAGAGATGCAGCTCTATTACTCAAGCTTTTGAAAACAGGGTAAACCAGAAGTCTTGACTACTAGGAATGTTTTCATACTGCTTTGCAGCTCTTCCGTGTGTGGTGGGCGAGTGGAGTCACTGGAGTGGCTGCGCAGAACAATGTCAACCCGATCTACGGATACGTCGGCGCTATGTCCAACAGGAACCAAAAAACGGCGGTGAACCATGTCCTGCTCTAGAGGAGAAGGCTGGCTGTCTGGAATACCTGACATACCGGGGAGAGGACTATAGCCATGAACATGGTATTCCTTCTTTGATTTATCTGTGTATCAATTTTACTGATGTCAATGAACAGGGAAAAAAGCATCTATTTGGAGCTAGCTCATTAAAACACAATTAAAAACCTTACTTTCTATCATCATATTGCTCTATTCTATTCTTCTAATTTTTTCCTTCTCGGACTTCTCTTCATTTCCATCAAGTAAACAACTAAGCTGGACGTTTTCCTTCAGTCTTGTGATTTAAGTCCCTCTCCAAGTATCAAATCATCTCTATGCAAAGTTAGAACACAAATTCAGTATGAAACAGGCAACAGAGCTCCTTGTAGGATTCTAGCATGTCCCATTTCCTCAGAGCGCATACATGTCAAGATACGTTTATTTGGGATAAGAAGTCTGACATTGCCGACATTTTAACACTTTCTCGGGTCAGTCAGCATTATCACCCACAAGCTCTTAATTGATTCACCCACTGCTAGAGTAATTGAAATAACTCAACTGTGTCTTGCTGCCTTACCACAACTTTTCTTCCTCAGTCCCTGCTTTCATAACTACCTCTGAATACGGTAAAGAAAGGAAACGACGAGCAGCATCTTCTCTCTGGCCTTCGGACACAGAAGCAGCTGGGTAATCTATTTATCATCTTGTTCTGGCTACAGAGAAAAATGTAATTAAATTTGCAACAGGAAAACAGTAAGCTATATAGCTGGTACTGGTTCTCTCCTGCAGCTCATTTGCAAGGTCTAGATGTTGGTTTTTATTATTTATCTACTGTCCTGGATTAGACATCAGGGTCAGGGTAAATCTGAGGACAGCTGCTTTTGAAAGCAAACAGTAAATAATGCTACACCAAAGCCAAATGTGTCCGTAAGTCTGAGAAATTAGATGCAGATCTCTGAACAAATAAAATAGGATGAATGCGATCAGCCTCAGGATACTTCTTTTCTTAAATTCACATAAGCAGTAAAAAAATTTGTTTCATCACCAGGAGAGATGGTTATGAAGTTTAAATGAGGCTGTGGCTCGGTCTGTAATGCTCATAATGCTTAGTCCTATGCTACTTCCCCAGAACAAAGCCCATTGTATTACTAACACCTCTTTTCCATTTTCTCTTTTAGCAGCATGGAAGAAATAATACGGGTTACTGAGATCTGTTCTTCAACATAATTTAAGAACACAGAAAACAACTAGAAAGTGGTCTCTTACATCACG
Source organism: Baryphthengus martii (assembly GCA_013396935.1). NCBI lineage: Eukaryota > Metazoa > Chordata > Aves > Coraciiformes > Momotidae > Baryphthengus > Baryphthengus martii. Next base: position 311,712 of record VWZK01011773.1, on the reverse strand, counting down.
CACTGGGGCTATGGGATGAGAAATAGTTTGTCACCTTTTTAAGAATCCAGTAATTAGGTGAAGGACAGAAACAAACTCGTTAAAAATGATGTCCAACCTGCACGTCAAAACTACCACCCCTACGACAGCCAAGGACATTTAAAGTGCACACCTAGCTTGTGCTTTATCTATCATAACTAATTTAGTACTTTTCTTTCTGAGCAGATACTGTGTGGAATTTCAAACAGAATCACTTTCACAGCACTGCGCATTGGAGAACCGGCCATACGCTCGCTGGATGCAGTACCTACGAGAAGGACATACGGTGTGTGTGGCCTGTCAGCCTCCAGCTATGAATTTGGACACACGTCGCTGCTCTGGAGATGGTCACAATGCAGATGGGTAAAGAAAGCCATTGCTCTGCTGCTTCTTCTGTAGCAAAACCTAGTACAGAAATTAAGACTTCTCAAGGTCTCATTAAAAGCTGCGTTTATTATGCTTATAATACAATACTGCTCAGATTTACGCTTTCTGTTCTCACAGAAACTGCTTTAAAAGCCTAGATCAAATCGGGAAATCATTTCAGTAGAAGAGTTCACAACAGCACTCAAAGCACTCAAGGGATGACACAACTTTTTTAGTGCAAGAGCTATGGGCACTTCTACTTAAAAATGGTATTTCCTGCCCTAATCCCAATCTGCTTTCAGGTTTAACAGTGGTGGATCTGTGCTCCTCTCAAAGCTATACACTTGGTTCCTAGACAAGTGTTTGAAATGATATATTTAATACTTGAACAGATTTTTATTAATAGGTGTTCTTCTTAATACCTGTGCAACCAGCCACCCACTCGATCCTGTGTACTATGCTTAGGAATATAGTACCTGCTCCAGAAAGCATGATTAAAATCTTACCTAATAAAAGTCTTTCATTATTAAGCAAACTTACTCTTCTGAGCTGCTACACAACATAGCCTAGTAACATGAAACGTGGTTTTCAGTGGTTTAATTTCTCATTTATTGTCACATTTCAGAGGTAGAATCTTACACTGGGAAGCAGTTGGCAACTCTCAGTGCCAAGGAACCTGGAAGAAGATTCGGCAGCTGGAGCACTGCTCATGTCCCCTTGTGCATAGCTTTATTTTTACATAAAGGTTTAAAAGACCTTTAAACCGGCAACAAAACAATTAAGAAAATACCAATGCCAAGAAGACTACATATTTCTACTGCATTTTCTGAAGCCTAAACAAACTTTAAAGGAGTACAGCCTTCAGAAGAAGCATTTTAGGAAACTCTCTCTGCCTTAATAGAAAATGCTAAGATTGCTCTTTGTTTTAGAACACTAGAAGCATGTTTCCATGTTTCTTTTTTGTAATTAAAGAGCTAATGTTTTTAACTGTAGTAGCTTGTTTTCCTAAAGTTCTCAATGCAGTGTGAACATTATGACAGATGAACCTCAGCAAAACTTCATGACTAAAGCCTTGGCTAACATGAAAAACAATTACTTATTCCTAATTAAAACTGCTCATGTACAATGATTAATGTAGACACCCAGAGTATTAGAGCACTGGCAAGCCTGCTACGCAGGCAGCTCCAATCCTTGTTTTGCTGCCTGTTACTTACCTTGAATTACATTACAGCATCAAAGAGGCTGCAAACTGCTCTGTAACTTGTCAGATACCTGCTGTGACTGAACTGTTGGCTTACAGCTGCTCCAGCAGTCCCTGCTGGAGGACAAAGCCTGTATTTGATCATGATCCTACAATCCACAATGTTTGCTAAAAAGAAATAATGCCTTAAGGTTAATAAGCTGTTTCTGGCGGCTTCAAGAACAATCTGTAGTGCCTGGTGGCAAGAATGAGGAAGGTGATCTAGCTGAAGTCCTGTCCCCAACAAGAGTACGAAACAAACCATTGTAACTGTACTTTACAATTTTATCTTGATGCAAGCAGGCCTCAAAACAGAAAGCAGAGAGATTATCTTAACACTTGCTAAACATTTCAGCCTTCAAGAATATATCTCTTCCTTTGGAGCCAGGAAAAATGTCTCAGAGAGGTTTATTTTATTATGACCAGTTGGGATAGATGCTTTTCCTTGGAAGGTTCTTGTAAAACAAAGACCTCACCCAAGGATGAAGGTACAGAAAACATCTGAATTGAAGAGAACTTACCTTCAAAAGAATGCTTAGTGATATGTTAGTTCAAGCCACTGGATTAATTTCCTGCTGGTCCAGAAGAAGCCACTCCAAGACAAGTTAAGTGGCACAGGATAATCAAGAGATGTTAAGAGCTACTTTACATATGTTTTTCATCTCTGTGCTATTATGCCAATATACATCAGTTAAAAAATATTCTTCCACCTCAAACTTAAATATTTAAATAAAAAACCCAACCCAACATCTTTACTACCCATAACTGTAAAATTACATGGAGTATCACATTTTTAACTGAAAAAAAAGGAATCCAATTGTAAAATTTACAATACCGATACCTACATATTCTTTTGAACACTCAGAGATGACAAGTCTGATCAAAACTTCAAAAGTCAAGCAAATCAGATTAGCATGGGTTAGATGGCAGGAAGTAAAATGGCTCAAAGCTCAGTCTAACTAGAAATACAACCCTTTAAATACTGAACACTTGACTCTGTATTAGCCCCCCTCAAGCTAAACATGTTGCCAGTCATTTAATACCCCTATGGCCTTTCTTAAATCACTGCATTTCCATGTTTCAGAAATAAGCTCATCTATTTTGTGTAGATAAAAGACCAGGTTTTACATTTAAGTCATCATTATCGAAATTAGTGAGTATATAGGAGTATTTTACACCTATTACAATCCTGTTTCATGTTTTAGGATAGCAACACTGCTAGACACAGAGACTAAAGTTACTCTTCTGAAGAGCCAGACTAGGTCGTTACACAGAGAAAGTTCAAGAAGAGTTGTTTGTTGTAGACCAAATTAGCCTTGTTCAATCCTGCATAGTGTTCTCCACCGGTCTTTTAACATGACACTAGTTCGGTTGTTGAAGTCACCATGGACCAAAATTTTAGCCCAGTTTCCCACTCCGAACTCCTTTATTCCTGATTTCAGTTGCATGTCTTCTTTGTGAGTCCACCGCTAGGGAAGAACAGAGAAAAATACCAGATATGAATAGAGAAAGGTATTCATGGAAGAGCTAAGCTTCTAGCAAATATAAAAGAAAGGCTTCATACAGCTCTGTAGTTATTAGAGTACAGATGTTTAAGGGTCAGTAGGGTCATTCTGTCTTCTTTTGAGCAACATAAGTTGACATTAAACACAACAAAAAAAGGCTAAATTATTACAAGAGTTGCAAAGGAATAGCCTCAACTAGCAGAAATTTAAACTTGGTAAAGCCAGCTAGTGAGTAGTACAGAGGAAACCTGCCAATTACAGGGAAACAAGTAACACTTAATCCTGGAAGTAATGTATCCAGTAGGGCTGCAAATCTCTAAACAGAGGGAAACCTAAACCACTTCCCTGAACAAGTCTGCATCCTTTATCAAAAATACTTCCTTTTCCCAGTACTTCCAGTTCCACAGATCTTTTGCAAAATTAGCAGTGAACGGTGGGTTGTTTACTGTTACTAAAAGGCCAGATATACCATTGGAATCATCTAGTCCATCTCATTTCAGAACACGCCAGAAAACTTCCTTAAATAAAATCTTTATTCAAGTAACATAGTTAGGCTTGACCTACAGGACCAGATAAATCAAATACTTCCAGCAACAGACCTTGTTGCAATGATTAATTACATTTGGAAAGGGGTGGGTTTTGCTTTTAAATGGTTTATATAGAAATAAACCTCTAAAACACATTTCTTCAGTTTAACATCTATAATGAGGAGCCTGCCTTACAGGTAAAGCAGAGACTGACCTTTTCTTTTCACTTAGCAACTGTCTAGAGCAGTAACTTGCCCTCTTCCCCCTTGCAAACCGATGGCGGTGATGGAGACTGGCACTGCCTTTTGACAAGCTACCAAGACCGGCTGAGAGGTAGGACGTCATGCAGCACACTGCTTGAGCTAACACAATCCCAGGGCTTGGTTCAGGGCAACATGACGTGTGCATTCTTAGAATCTTCTCTGCTCTATTTTTTCCCTCCAAGTTTAAATATCCCCCCCGCCCCATCTGTCTAAATTCTGAAAACCCAGATTTTCAGACATGCTCTTTAACTTAAGCAAATTGTCAGTCGGTTTTTAGGCAACTCACAGCACTTGCCACCCACAAACAGTTCAAACAGTTCCCTAAATTCTGTGACATGCATCCCCTAATTTAGGAACGAAAGAATAAAGCATGTTTGCTTTCAATAGCACTGCAAATTGCAGCTAACTGAAAACACAGCGATGAAAGGCTAAAAATGGGCACTGAACCATTGCAAGGAAATGCCATTTACAAAACAAGAGCAAACAATGTCAACATTCAAAGGGGGACTACGTGGAAAAGGAAGTTCTAGAATCCAACAGCTCTGACATACACTGCATTCTTTCATGCACGCAGACAATTTTATAACCCAGATGATTAAACAGAAGAGCAGATTTATTGCTAAAAGGCCAGTATCATTGATTTCTATACAATATTTATGAGAGGTCTCACTGGCATAAATATTAAATGCCTACTTTTCTAAGTGTTTAAAGAAATACAGTTCTGAATCTTAATTTTTTGCAAGTTTCAATACAATTTTCAGTGAGTTCACTCCTATCAGATGGAGCTTTCTATAAATTTAGTCTTTACATTTCAATTAAGGTTGACCTATAACACCAGAATTAAGTACATGGCATCTATTTATTTTCTAGGGAGATGTGTGCACAAGTCCCAGACGTACAATGCTCGAAGCTGAGCCCATAGCAGACTATACCTCAACATAAAAATAAGTGAATATAAAGCTCAGTAGCTCTCTGTTGGTTGTGATTCAATTAGTTTAATCTTGATACCAAAAACTAGATAAAAGTGTGCGTGCTTACCAGCAACTGGCTGACAAGGTACTTACCCAAATATAAGTTGGAATAAAGTAATTTATTATGTTTTGGAAGGCAACAAGAAAATCCAATAAGTACTGATTTATTACTTTTTTAGGGCAGTGGTTGCATTTGCAGCTCTAAGGAGCCTCATGGTGATTTAACTGTTCCTGAGATTTGTGAGAAAGTGAAAAATTGTTTACACGTAGCAGGGAGTTTAACTTCCGAGGATAGAGCAGCTCTCATTAGGACGTCAACCAATTTGTATGTACTCCAACTACAGTAAAAAATGCTTAAAAACTAGGAATAAGTACAATTCTTCAAGTACAATCTGAAAATAACTTCAGCAGGTTTGTCCTTCCCTCTTGTAAGAAAAGTGAGGTTAAAATGAAGATCAGAAAAATGAAAGAGCTCACACCAAAATGGATGTACATAACTTGCACCGTTACCTAAACAGAAAGACTCACTATTGCTTCCCAAGAGGAATTCAATAATGGTAATACATTTATTTAATATTGGTTTAATTCAGAAGTATCATTTCATCATGATAACTGAGAAAAATTGGCTATGTGCAAAACAGTTCGTAACATTTCGCCCCAACATCAAATCAAACTATCTTCCAGTAAGGCAGGCACTTCTGTACTTCCCACCTCTAGCATTAGTGAACAGAGCAAAATTATTATTTTAAAATCATTCAATAAATTAGGCTTAGCCACGAAGAGAATGCAGAGGACCATTTGAAATGCATCATTACAAAAAGACCCTAATTTTTTGGTTTATAAAAACTAGAATAGCATCCCAAGGAAATACATATTTTTGCCATCAAGTATTGGATTCTAAAATTGTTAAATCTTTAACTTTTTAAGCGAGTAAATAAAGCCTCTGATGTTCATCCAAAACTCTGATGGGCAAATGACACCCCGAATTATTCTTTAAACCCAAACAGTGGAAAGAATTTCCCTTCTCCCTGTTGTTTAAAAAGACTCAGACTGAGCTTTAGTAACAGTGTATTTCAACAAATTAAAGGCTTGTAAAGCATTAGCAACAATATCTGAGACAGCACAAAAAGTTGTTTTTTTAAAATTAGGATTAGGAATTAAAAAAAGTTTCAGCAGCTGTAGTACAGCTTGAGTAATGTGGAGAATCTTAAACTCAGACATTCTGGAGACAGAGATAACGGAGACGGGGAAAAAACTCTATGTAGCGCAGATGAGTTTTGTCTCCATTTAGAATAAAGAACAGGTACAAACCTGCTTTCTTCGGCGACAAACTGAAGCATCTCCGTTTTTTTCCACATTTTGCAAGCTGTTCAGACCTAGAAGACAGTTAATATACATCCAGACCAATGAGGAGCCAACGTTAAAGGTAGCAGTTTTGCATTCTACCATTTAGATGACCCAGAGATGTACACTATTTTGATATCCTCTGACAGACTGGGAAAGTGCCAGTATCTCTTTATATACACACAAATCTCACCTTAGACCCAGGACTCAAGAACTAGTCCATTCAAAAAAGTCACTGTATTTTCTATTCATTAGAGTTCACAGAATAATTCCATTTTCAATAATTAGGTAAAAATGGTACATAACAATAAAGTGTTATTTCATTTTGGTGAAAACATTTTTACTATACATACTGCTCTCATTTTACAGAGGATGGAAAATAACCAAGCTATGCTATTTTGTACATAGGAAATTGTGGAACCTACTGATTTAGGCCAGAAGTCAGAAAGAGATGAGTTTCAGTAGGCCTCTGTTTTGTTTTACCCAGAACACCATAAGTGCCAGTAATGCAAACAAACAATCAATCACAAGTAAATGAGAAAACGGTGAGCTATTTTGCAAAAGGAGTTGCCAGAGAACCTGAAGCAGTTTCATAGCTTCGTAAACATCACAACCACCAAATCTGCATTTGTGCAAAAACCATACACAACAATCGGGAAGGTTTTCCTCCCACCACTCAGTCTTATATTAACCACATGACATTGGACAGGAGTTATCAAATCACCAACCCATTTACTGCGGTGAAGGGGCAGGGGAAGGGAGAAAGCATTTGACATGATTGTTTTGAAAGTGTAAAAATCTGCTAATACTCACTCTGAAGAACACTGGTCACTCTTTTTTTCCCTCCTAAACGAGGCCTGCAAAGAACACAGAAGTGCAGTAAACGCACACAGAACTTCACGAAGCATCTACGGACAAGAGTGACACCAAGAAAATAATTTTTACCTTACTGTGTCTTTTATGTCTCCACGTGGCCAATCTGTAAGATTCTGTTGCTCTTTCGTTGACCTTAAAAAAAGTCAAACAAATTTTCTAGGCAACAACTCACCATTTTGAGATTCAACAATATTTAAACGAAAGAAAAATCTCAGGATTTCTTTACAGAAAGTGGCATACAAACATAAACTGCTTCAATCCATTAACCCTCTTAGCCTTACTTCCTTATACTTGGGGAAGAAACACACAAGATATGACACATTTAAGTTGGAGATGCTAGGCATTGTGCACATCTTTTTTTCCATACCTTCTCACAATCTAGGAATTGTCTCCATAAGTTTTTTCATCAAATCTTTCATTGTATTTGTCAGATGTAATTGTGTCCTTCTGAAAAAAATTATCCTGTGACTTGTCCTATGTCAGCATCAATTTCCTTAACTAAATGATGGCAAGTATTCCAGGTATAAAACTGCAGAAATACAAGCTCTATCCCAACTAAAGACTATAATCTATTCTCCATGAAAAAAAGTGGTGATAAACCTAGACTTACTATGTTTCAAAATGAAGTCAAAGGAGGGGGGAAAAGAACTGGACTTCAGCTTCCCCCAGCACTTTAGAAAAGAGTGTAACTGTTCTGAGAATTCAAATTACCAGTATCATGAAGCAACATAACTGTTTCACATCGCACTAGTAAGAAAATCTTGTGTTTAGCTGCAAGGAAAATAGTAACGGACTGATTCCCTTTCCTTATCCACTTCTCCAGACAACCTATAGCCTGAAATTAGGAGGGCAAGACTGAAAGAGCTCAATCAAGCATAAAAAAGTGCATTATTTCTTTATTTTTATTGTTATACAAGACTCTTTAAACTGAAAAATGTGCATCATCAACAAGTACTTCAACTAAATACCAAGCTATTTGATGTAAATGCCAAAAGTAACAATCCCAGAAACCCCAAAACTTAAAAATAGAGAATATGCTTGTAGTTAATTTTCTGTTGGATAGCAGTATGGAATTTCATGTCCTTCCTTCTACCCACTCTTAGTTGTGCAAGTTTCAGTTTACTGCCCAAGCACGTCGCTCAGCATTACAAAGCTTAGTACAAACCTTTGTTTTGTTTCCAAATTCCTTTTGTCGCTGTCATCAACCTTCACAGTTGCATTTTGCAATGCTGCTGTTCCCAGTCCTTTAGATTCTACCTGTTTTGTGGCTGCCTGGGAAAAATGGAATTGATACTTAATTTTAAAGCCACCTCCTACCTAGATAGTAGTTTAAACTATTAACTGATTAGTAAGATTAACATCTGTACTCTCTATTAGGAAAAATAGTGCTTATTTCACAGACCCTTCAGGCGTATTACCATTAAAATAAAGTAGCTTCAAAATAACTGTAACGCGTTAAGTTGAAATCCATCAAGATCTTTAGCAGCTAGGAACTTGGAGATGTTTTAGTCATAGTGACAAGTGATATTTATATGGACACACAGAAATACAATAAATATTTCTGTAAGAAGTAAACATATAGATGTGTGAAATGCATTGCAAGTGTGGCGACAAGACAAGGGGCAATGGTTTTAAACTAGTGCAGGTAGGTTTAGAATGGACATTAGAAAAAAAGTTCTTTACTCTGAGGGTGGTGAGATACTGGAACAAGTTGCCTATGGAAGCTGTGGAGCCTCATCCCTGGAAGTGTTTTAAGACCAGGCTGGATGAGGCTCTGAGCAAACCTGCTCTAGTGGGAGGTGTCCCTGCCTGTGGCAGGGCAGTTGGAATGAGATGATCTTGAAGGTCCCTTCCAATTCAAGTCCATTCTATGATTCTATGACATGTCTTATCAGACTTTAGGCTTGTCATGTAACCTTTCTTGTATCAGCAAAAGAATCGTCTGCAATCCTGCCTAAACTTTTAGCCACCAACAAAGATTTCTTTACCATTCCCAGAGTGAGAAAGGAATAATTCATTATTCCTTCTAGGAAGTCAAGAGAATTGTAAAACTTGTACTTTTCCCTAGATTCCTCCACTTACTTGCTTTAACAAATAACACCTAAAAAAAAATAAAAATCTTAGTCCACACAAGTCATTCTTGTCACTTCACTATCAACTATCTTCTCCAGCAATTTAAGGTATAGTTATTACCCAAACCATAAAAAAAAAAAAATTCTCTCTGGGCACCATCATTACCAAGCAGAGCCAACTATCTTCAATTCAACTCTGTACATCCCAAAAGGTGATCTGTTGCACAGCATTCCAATACCAAAATGATTCAAAGTTGACAGATTCACTAAAGGCCCAATATTAGTTATTTTTCTGCTAAGCCAGTTTCTACCACAGTGAGGGTGCACCACAGAGGGCCTAGGTATGTCATTATAAAGTTTCAGGCCTTTTCCAACACCTCCAAAAGTCCATCTCCTCTTAAACTCATAGAGTCTTGAAAAATAAATGAAAACTGACAGCTGAGAGAAAACACTAAAAGCTACTCCTTCTACTACACTTCAAATGCATTTCGTAAGTTCTCTAGTCTCTTTCTGGTAAGAGAATGAAAAAACACAGAGGAACTTCAGGTTTGTTTATTTTAAATTTGCTTCTTACTACCTTTAGATGTTTGCGCTTTTGTAATTGAGTAACTCAATATTCTTTAAGTAAACATAAGAGACATTTTTTACAATCCTCCTGAAAATGAACTGCAGAAGGAATGTTGTTCTTGCCAATTTTAAAATCACTTTTGAGCAAGATGGTTTGTAAGGAGCTTTTTTTTTTTATTCACAGGAAAACAGCAATAATAGTTTTCTATCTCCTAACTCCTCTGACATTCCTAAAGCTTTTGGCCAAATTAAGAGGTCTTGATCTCTGAGTTTCAGTATGAGAAGTCACAAAATAAGCATTAAATATAAAGTTACATTCTGAACAAAACAGTTGTGGCTTTTTTCCACAAAAGCTATTTTAGAAGAGTCCTGCTCCTACTAATTTTCTCCTAAACACACATTCAACTTAATTTTAAAATTAATAACATAATCCAAAGATAAAAGTTCCTTTTCATCTAAAACAATAACTGAGTATTTTCTAAACAATCCCCTTGAAAAAATATAAATTTATTCAATCTTACCAGGTACCTATTTTGAAATAAGTTTTGAAAACAGTTTTGACATACCTGTATTAAGAAGTTACTTTCATTTTCTTTCATGAAAAGTTCAATGTAAGACTTGGTTTTCTTTATCAAAAGATTGTAACTGAAGCTTTGGAGAAGGGGAACATATGGATCCTTGCCTTTTATTACCGTTGCCAGCTTCACCCTTAAAGGCTAAGAAAAACACAGCTTTATGAAGCACAAAAACATATCCTGCAATAAAGTTGACACCAATGCTAAACAGGACATACACAAAGCTAAACATAGGGATAATACAGTTGTCCGAAGATGTCAATATAATTTCCTGCTAGAGTTTGACAGGGTTCTAAAGTTAACTAGGCATTAGTAGTAACTTTCCACAGATCCTCATTTTCATTTTCTTTATGAAAAGCCCTGAATGCAGGGTTGCTGATGGAGCAAAACCATCCAGAAAAGGCCACTCATTACTGAATTTTCTCATTTGCTCTCTCAAAAAGAACTGCCATTGAAAAGGGGCCACAGTGTTCAGGAAAAGGACCAGTTAGGACAGTGGCCATTAAGGACGAGTATAGAAGCATAATAGTATCCACTCTATACTACAGATGCTCATGAGCTTTACTTCCCTGTGATACTTCAGTACGTAGAACACTTATCAGAGTGCACTGCAACGGTGCAGAAAAATTCAGCAGGCTGATTTACTAGAGTTCCTAGGTCTCTATCAGCATGTTTATACTCTGGAGAAAACAAGTAGCATCCCAGAGTCTGTCATGACACCTTACTCCTCATACAAAGTGGGAGAGGCGATGAAATTCGGACTGATGCTGTCCGCAGTGAAGAATCACTGCTGCTAGAAGCATTTTACTCACCCAAATCACCCAGTATTGCTATCAATCCCCTAGCCACAAATTTCTTTCTGTATTTACAAGTGGTGCTTAAGTGACTACACAGGCAGCAATTTGGAGGAAGCCATGCAGGTAGCATTTCCTAGCTTCGGAAATCCATTGTTCTCTTCTCCTCTGAAAAGGAGAGCTCAATGCAAGTTAAGGAAGTTACTACCTTATCTGATTCAGAGTCTGTAAACAGCCTTTCAAAAACTTGAGCAGCCTCCTTGAAATATCCATTTTCCATATAGACTGCTACAATCTACAAGAAATAGAAATACAAGATATGCTGAAATACATTTCACCTGAGACTCAGAAAAAAGAGAATTCATGCTTTTACATTTTTGTAAGAGTTCCAAAAGCCAGATGATTATATACTGAAGGGTTACCAACAATTATCTTGTTATAACAGTTAGTTTTGAAGTAGTATTAAACCTCACATATAAAGGCCTAAAATCTCTCCTTCAGGCATTTAAAAGGATCCTCATTAATTCAAAACATCCCATACTTTCCTACCAAGTATTACTTTCACCTTTCCCTGAAAGGCTTCCAGTCCCAGTAGTTTCTCTTTGAAATCAAGATTTTTTTTGTTAAAATAATTCTTTATATTAGAAAAAGCTATTCATAATACATTTTAAAGCTCAAGACACTAGTGTTTTGAAATTGATCTCTCAACTGACACTTTTTTCCCAGATTGGCAGTTTTTTAAACTATTTTGAACTGGGACAAACAAGAACCAAGTTAGGTAGGAAAAACTCCCCTGTACAGATCTACTTACTTTGCACTTGAAAATTCAACAAACTTGGAAAATTCAGTTCAGCCTGCTAATAGCCCAAGGTTTTTGTAGAAGTAGTCCTGTTTTAGCAGAATGAATCAGTAACATCCTGAAATATTCTAAGTCTCACAGACCTGAATTTGAATCAGGCGACGAATATCTTCATGAAGCTTCTCCAGTTTTATTTCTTCTCTTTCAAGTAAAGCCCAGAAAGACAGAGCAGATTCCAAAGGTGAAATTCTTTGGTCATTTTCAAAACGGCATTCTTGGAGAGGAGGGGGAAAAACAGAAAATAGATACTTAAAGGGCCAGGTGAGCCAGGAAGCATTTACGGATATTGTAAGGTCATGTAGAAAGAAAATTAGAGATGCCAAAGCTCAGTTAGAACGTAATTTGGCCAATTCGGTTGAAGATAATAAAAAGTGCTTCTATAAATACATTAATAACAAAAGGAGGGCCAAGGAGAATCTCCATTCCTTATTGGATGAAGGGGGGAACATAGTAACAGAAAACAAGGAAAAGGCTGAGATGCTTAATACCTTCTTTGCCCCAGTCATTAACAAAAGGATTGACTGTCCTCAGGGCAACTGGTCTACTGAGTTGGTAGGCAGGGATGGGGAGCAGAATACCCCTCCTGTAATCCAGGAGGAAGTAGTTAGCGACCTGCTGTGCCACTTAGATCCTAACAAGTCTATGGGTCCGGATGGGATTCATCCTAGGGTGCTTAGGGAGCTGGCGCAAGAGCTGGCTAAGCCGCTCTCCATCATTTATCAC